>JAWQFJ010013213.1:15000-57500 GCA_034096865.1 Theodoxus fluviatilis | reverse complement strand
TCGTCGTGGCTTAGCAAAATAAGCTAATAAGAGCTGTGTCCCTTGACTACTGCATTTTTCTCTATGGAAATGTTTCATAGATCGGTCGCACAGATGCTGTGCGACACGTAACGAGAGATCGCCTCCCCGTCGCATCCGTGCGATCTGGATTATCTGTGATAATCCTTGCATCCTCCCCCCCACACTCAGTCCTCACACCCTTTGCATTGCACACAGGAGTGCCACGAGCAGGTGAGGGTGCTGTCGCAGGAGGCAGGACAGGCGGTCAAGCAAGAGGGACAAGACAACAACTTGCTGCAGCGCATCCAACAGTCCGAGTACTTCCGGCCCATCTGGAACCAGCTTGACGCCCTTATGGACCCCGCCTCCTTCATCGGACTTGCCCCCAAGCAGGTAACTTGTCAACAACAGTGATGATGACTACCATGATGCCAACATGACCTTAGCAACAGCAGCTTCTTAGAATTCCTTGTTTCTTTGGTCATCAAAATTAGCATGTGTTTTGAGGAGCATCAAGCTTGTATCATTCACTGCATTAACTAACCTGGGCTGGGCTAAAACTAGACTTGAACACACTAGACAAGATTCACTGCATTAGACTAAACTGGGCTTGGCTCAAACTAGTCAAGATAAGATTTTCCCTTCACAAGTCATTATAGAATAGGAAGATTGGGGTGGAGTGGGAATTTCTTCCGTTTTGAAAAGAAGTTCTGTGTGCTAACATCTTTATGTTTGCTTCTCTCTCTCTCTCTCCTTAAATTTTTTTTGTTGAAAACTGTTATTCTACAGAATTGATCAAAGGATATTGCCCTATTGAAAGTGTATGGATTTGTGTGTCTGACCTGAAACATCCCCCCACTCCCCCAACCCCTTTTCACCTCTGTGTGTGTGTGTGTGTGTGTTTGCATCCAACTCCCACCCAGTTTATGTGCATTGAGGATTAGATTGTTGCCTTGTACATCATGGCATAATATCTATGGCTGTTGTTCCCATATATCTCCTATGCACCGACTGCTGCACCATCTGCTGTGGCTGTGGCTTGCAGAGGGACATTGACGTTGTGCCTGACACAATGCTTTCTTGTTGTAGGTGTCTCTCTTTCTGGAGAAGGAAGTTCACCCAGCCCTTGAAAAGTACGGAAACAACATGGGGGGGAAATCCGTCATCAACATCTGATGTTGCCAAGGAAGTCTTCTCCACACCGCAAAGTGTGCGTGGCCAAAACAGGACTTATTGTGGGATGCCTTTTGCCCCATAGCAAGAATGTCATGTCGTGTGGCATTCAGACTTGTTGTTGTTCTGCCAAGTCATTTTTCCTGTGGGCCTTACTGTTGTATGCATTTATTTGGACAAGGAAGCATTTGGTTTTGGTGCATTACCCATTTTTTATGGAGTTGAGAGTTTCTGCCAGCACTTTGTGAAGGGATTGGAGATTTGTATGTTTTTTGTTTGGCGTCACGTGTACCCCCCGATTGTCAGAGCCAAAAATTTGGACTTGAGGGTGCCTAGCCCTAGGCACATCTGTAGCCCAAAATGTTCCCCTGCCTCACCAATAGGTCTGCTTACCTGCACTGCTCATTTGCCAGCAAATTTCATGTAATGATCCAGACAATCTGACCAATTTTGAAATGGTGTTGGTGAGGTGGGGGAGCTAGAGTTAACTTGAATCACAGCAGGCCATTGAGCCAAATGAAAATGTATAAATACATCTATATTTATAAAATGAAATTCAGGAAATTTGGGTTGTATTCAGAGTTTGCATGATTGAGTCTTTAATAAACCTGCCTCTGCTTGGCTGAGGTGATCTTGTCGCGGACGGCATCCACTCACAGACCATGGCCCAACCTCAACAGATCTAGACTGGTGGCTCCAAAGGTTGGGTGCTCAGTTGCATGATTGATTAGTTGACTGGGTTCCATGGCGAGTTACTTCGGACCTGGCTGTCTACAAGTCAATGAGGATTTCCTATAGGATTTCTCAAGACCTGCAGTCTTACCAAGGAGTAGAGTGTGGCTTTCCTGCAACAATGCTGATGAGGGGCTATGGAGTTGACCTTTGACCAAGCTGAACCTCAGTTTATTGTCTAGGGAGGCTCACTCCACCTCAGCATCCAAGGCAAGCACTCACCTTGTCCCCACCTTGGGACTTACAGGGTTGTCCAGTGTCAGGTTGAAAATCTGTAGGAATAAACACATTGCTACTAAAAGGGCACAAGTAAGGTATATGTCATGTTGCTATGAAAGCCAGTACCTTTATTAAAAGGTGTGATTTTATATAGCGACTTTCCACCATTGATCGGTGCTCAAAACTGCTTTACACTTTACCCCCTGATCACTGGGCATCTTGATCAATCCTCACTGGTACCTCACAACAAACATAGTGACAGACATTTAAGACGCACACAGTCAGGTACCAGCACCAACTCCGCTCCCTGGGGAGTATTCCAACCCGATGTTACATTTTGCCAACACTGCCCTCACAGGTACCCGGTTTTACTCCTGGGTGGGGAGAAGCAATGCGAGTTAAGCATCTTGCTCAAGGATGCAACTCTGGGAACCGCGCAGCTTCGAACGCCGTTTCCACTGGCCACAAGCGTCTGTAGGTCCAGCGCGCTAATCACTCGGCCACAGAGCCCCTATGCAATTATTATGCAATGAAGAGGAACACAAACCACCCTATGTAATTGTCTGTGTTTATTGATATGGAAATGTCGAGTTTACTGGTAACACCAGCTTGTGTTGACCAGCAAAATGGAACAGGAAAGTGTACCAGAATGAAATTTGCCAGCAGAACTAAACTCCAGTGTTCCTTGCTACACTGGTGTTCCTGAAATGAGGACTTGAGAATGAGTTGTAAACCAAACATTCAAATCACAATTTTCACACCTCCCTACAGTATTGCCATTAAGATAAGTGAGACAATGAACAAGATATACAGCTGGGGCAACACTAGAAATCAATCATTTGGAACTGAACAGCACACCCTCACAAAGATACCATTTTCACATGCATATATTCTCATTAGAACTAAAAGCGAAATACAGAGCCTTTCGCAACTGCAAAATATTACAAGGCAGGCAATGCCAAGCCTTGCCAAGCACAAGTTTATGTCGATAATTCTTTCTTTTTTTTGTCTCTTCATAAAATGATCCCAATTTAATCAAGCACTGTGACCAATACTTACACAAATGCACCTTAGGAAATTGTGTAGCTCACAGTGATTTGCTAACAACTTTATGGTTTTCATTTGAAACTACAGCACCAACATTTTTATCAGAAGTCCAGGGAACACCACAGGATTCATAACAACAATAAACAGATGCAACACAACATAAACTCCTGCACAGAGTAATCTGGATTCTCAGGCAACTCTTAGTTGTATGGATTTGTTAAAAATTATAAAATTAAAAATTTTCTCCTTAAAAAAAACTTACCTGGTGATAACCAAACAAGCTGCATCCTTGGAATTGCAGCAAACAATTCTTTGATGCATTCACTACCCAAGACTACAGCTGCAGACTTGAGACATATGCACTGCATCAAATCTCTTTACACACCACAGACTCGACACAAATGCATAAAATCTCTTTACACACCACAGACTCGGCACAAATGCGTCAAATCTCTTTACACACCACAGACTTGACACAAATGCGTCAAATCTCTTTACAGACCACAGACTTGACACAAATTCGTCAAATCTCTTTACACACCACAGACTTGACACAAATGCGTCAAATCTCTTGACACACCACAGACTTGACACAAATGTGTCAGATCTTCACAGACTTGACACAAATATGTCAGATCTTTCTTACACACCACAGACGACACAAATGCATCATCTCTGTACACACCACAGTGACACAACTGCGCACCAAGTTTCCTTACAGTTTATTTAGTACGCCACTGCCAAACATGAGCAAGCACCTTGCAATGAGATCTCGATGAAGAAGCAGGACGCCGCCCTCAGCAAGCTGCCTCACCTCTCTACTCCTTCACTTCTCTGCTGACTATGCACCTCCTAATCTACAGCCCCCATCCACAGCTCCGGCTGTCGAGATATTATCCAAAGTTTAGACCCTAGACTACACTATCTAATTCTGCCCATACTTGATTCAAACAGCTCTACAATACTGATTAGACAGCTCTGCATGACTAAAAGTTGTCAAACTCAACTCCTTGCCCTAGAAGCTACAATAGTCTCAGAAGGGATGCGCACAAATCCTTGCAACCATAAAGGTAACTGATGATGAAAAAATCATTCTGCTAAAAACAAAAAACCAGGCTCATTCATAAAGGATGACCACTGTCTGTTGTACCACCCTCCATTAACTGCATGAAGCATTTCCATCACGTTCCCCACAAAGGAAACATGGAAACTCAATACGTCACATTGCATAAAACGTTCATGTTGGTGAAAGATATTTAAAAAATATAATAAATCTATCTCTGTTTTCACAAGATGATTTTTACAAATGAACTTTTGGAGGGCAGTTTCTTACATCCAAAAAGTCAGGAAAAGGACATCTCTAGTTTTCTCATCCTTTTTGTTTTTTACTCTGGAGGAGGAGTTATGTACAAACTAGATGTAATTCTGATCTACAAGTACAGCAATGAGTGTAGCAACTTTTATACAGGAATTTCCCAACACTGGTGTGGTAAATACTTCCACCCACACAATCAAAGAATGCCCAAGATGTGTATGTACATACTTAGAATCGCCATTTCTCTACATGAACACCAAATTGATAATTCAAGGGTTCACTGTTGGAAGAAATGATGAGCACAAACTCTTGTTTGAGAAATCGTGTATAGAAAACATTCCCATGGATTAAAGAAAAGTAAGAAAGTCTAGCAACCAACTGATGTCTTTGTTCACCTGTGGCCTCATTTCTCTGTGACAAGTGCCAGAGATCTCTAAACAAGATGAACATGCACATCATTTCTTCCAAAATAGACCCCTCCCTCATCATGGCGCTGTGTACACAAACATTTCACCATGGAAACAGACGACATGAAGTATTTGTTGCTGCAATGTACAGAACAAAACTCTGTAAAAAGAAGATGCCATTCTCCACTGATAATTGGTCCCCTCATTGAGCAGTGCTGGGTCAGGTCAGAAGTCAAGCAGCTGTGGTGTCTTCCCCATCACCTTGTATCACCGGCACAAAGCAGCTACTTGGAACCACAGAGTAAGCAAGTTGCCCCCTCATATGGCCAGCCACTTTTTCCCGTGTCTCCAGTCCCCAAACACAATGCAAGGCATTGCCTCGGTCTGTAGCAACAAGCATCCCCCGAGCACTTGGTTGGTCAGCATTGAAGTCAGTGATGACTCGGCGAAGACAGAGTGAAAAACATGCAGTAAAAAACTAATTTCACAAAAACACACAACATCAGTGGATGGACAACACCATTCAACGGTGTGCTTTAGACGAAACAAAACCCATGCCTGTTGAACAGCATGAGATGATGAGTGAACATGAGCCAACACTGCATGGAACGCCCAAGAATACTGATGACAGAGGAACTGTGAGGGTCAGACAGCCAGGAACATGTATGAACAAAGAGGATGGGTGAGTTTTTGCAGCCAATTATTCAAATGGAGACATTTCGTGAAAGGGTGCGGTGTTGTCGATGGCCTTGAAGCACAAAGTAGCAAGTTTATAATCTATCCTCTGAGAGATGGGGAGCCAGTGAAGTGTATGTAGGAGTGATGAGACATGGGTACTATAAGTAGGTTGATCAGACTGACAGATGCCAAATGACTGAGAGGCAATACTGTCAAACACATTATTTGGCATCCCTGACACAATCATTTTGGTCTGTCACAATGTTTATCAATTATGCCTCCGCTCCTCTTCAAAAAGAAGAGAAGATAATCCCTTCAAATGTTTGCAACCACAAACTTTCAGAAAATTCATACATTTCCTTCTTCTCTCTCTAGTCTTGGCAGGGAATGGCTCTTCCTAGCCATTCAACATGCATGAAACTCAATCATCACTCACCAATGGGTAAAAGGGAACAACAGATGGAACAGAATTGTTCATTTTGCCAGTAGCAGCCAAACGGGTATGACGCGGCTGATAATGAGACTTGAGGCACACCATACTGGCCATACAACTAGCATGACTCAAACAAAGGGGCTGGTGCTTACAAAAGGACGATCAACTACAAATTAAAACGCAGGAACCGAAGAAACACGAGCATGCCAACACAAGAAGTACACACCACCAAGAACCTACTCCACTGACAAGCAAGCAGACAAGACGACACGAGACGAGGCTTCCAGGCAGGGCAAAGCGAAGGGGACACGCCACTGTAGACGCATCTCAATCCTGGTCAGCACCTTGCCCTGAGGATTCTACATGGGCATCAGAGGTCTGGACCTCGCCATCCCCAACGTCCTCCCACCCCGTGCTGCTGTCAGGGAAGGAGGGGTCGGGGCTGCCCCAGCCGTTCTCTCCTGACTGGTCTCCCTCGTTCAGCAGAGCAGGCTCCAGGGGAGGCTTGGAGGCATCATCCGCTGCACTGCGCATGGGCTGCAGCCGCCTTCCTGGGGGCGGGGCATTGGCAGGAGCACTGCCAGGCAGGGGGTCCGGGTCCCAGCCTGAGGAGGCGGTGATGGGGGCTTCCTCGCTGTGGCTGACAGCTGAGGCAGGTAGGTTGTCCGCAACTGATGGGTCAAAGGTGTCAATGACGCTGGAAAGACAGAGGAACGAGATGCTTCCATGCTAAAGAAAATGCAGCCATGTCATTTCAGACATAGATAAATCGGCTGTATCAATATTGCCACAATGAAAGATAATTGTGACAGTTTTTTTAGTATATCTGTTGCTGAGCAAAATAATGCTATGCCAAGTACATGTGAATAGGAACATGAAAATATTCTGTGGTACTAATTTTTTTAAGTCAATAGTACAAATCTTGACCACAGACACTTAACATATTTACATTATTTTCAGATAAGAAGATGCATTATCTTATCAGCCATTTTTGACATGGATCTTTCTAGCACCAAGTGCCTAGTGGGAAGTAAACTTACAAAACCCTCATATTCATGCATATTCAAATTCAGAGGTCAGGCTTTCCTTTTGAAAATGGATCCATGATTTACAATCTCAGCATGGCCAACCAGCGACCTGGCTTTGGTCAGACCCCTAAAATGATATCTGTGCTGCATCTGGCTTGAAGTACGCATCATTCATTGGTTGTAGTTGTCATGGTTGCAGTTGCAACAATTCATCCTTCATATCATCATCATCATCATCATCTTCATCATTACCTTCAGACTCACCATTCATCATTGGAGCTACTGGGTGCAATGGGGGGTGGGGGGCGGCTGGGCAGGAAGGAGCGGAGCTGGGGTGGGGGGGGAGGAGGCACTTGGGAAGGAGGGGAGGGGGAGGCCCGTGTGGGGGGTGTGGGGGTCCGGCACAGCTGACCAATCAGGACTGCCCTCTCCATCATGGCACTCTGGGAGGTCAGGGGTCGGGGAGAGGGTGTGGCTTCAGGAGGCAGAGGGGAGGAAAGGGTGCGGGTAGTCTGCCCAGGCTGCCCCAAGTAGCGTGTGTTGAGGTTGAAGGGATCCAGGCCTTGCTCCAACTTGGGGTTGGGCGTCATGAGCAGCGTCAGCGCCTCCAGCACTGCACTGTCCTGCAAGAGCCATGGTGACAAGCTCTGAGAGCAATGTCAGGGTAGGGTTGGCGCTATGGGCAGGGCAGTATCAGCAAGTTTGACACTTTGCACATGCCTAACCTCCACTCAACATGGGTCTACACTAAGGGCACAAAGAAGAAATGTCAACTCAAATTCCATCAGAAAAAGAAACAAAAAGAAACGACGGGCAGAAATCAACTCATCTTACCTTGACAACTATTTTTGGATACTGAAAATGGACAAAAAAATTCCTTTGCATCTTAGCACAACAAGATCACCTCACTACCTCAGAGTAAGCTAAAAGAATCATGAAACTTGTAAATTCTGCCTGGTTAAACAAATGTTGATTCCGTTAACTACTTCACTGCCAGAGTTTTAGAACATTGTGATGACAATCCATCATAGTGTTGTTTTTTTACTACAAGAGGGCAATAATGAGGGGGGGGGAAATGTTATGCAGAACACATGGGGGTGGGGGGGTCCTACACTCCAACATGTGTGCTGAGCTATTCCTTTAGCCCTCCATCATCGAACACCACATCTATTGCTAAATGAAGCCGACAGCCCAGTCTGCACAGAGTAACCTCCCTTATCCCCCCATGCCACCTTGAGCATGCAGGAGCAGTTCATATTTCCTGATGGCCCACAAGGAAGCAGAGAGGAGGAAGGGAGTATTTTTTAGGGGCATGGTAAGTGTGCTCATTAAACACAAAATTTGGGTCAACATTGCATTTTAACTTCGCATCTTACTGCACCCCAACATGAGCTGATGCATCTTGAAGGAGGACGGTGCTGATACCGGTCATTCCCCAGATGCAGACTGGGCAGACATCACAACTTGGGCAACAACAGTTGATGAAATGCCGATGGATCAAAATCAAGCAAAAGAAATGAAGAAAAAGCAAAATTTGGCAGAGCAAAATATTAAAAAACTCAGTCTGGAGCCAGATCTAAGTGGAAAGAGGGTAAGGGAGGTTACTCTGAGCAGACTGCACTGTCAGCTTGTAAACCCAGCATTAGTTGGCCCAAGAGCTGAAGGAATGGCTCAACACACATGTTGGGGTGTGGTAAGATACAAAATTAAAATTTTTATTTCCCATATCAATCTTAAGCAGTCCAGAGGTATTCCCAACTTGCCAACAAATTCAGCTTTGGATACAGAGGCTAAAGTCAGAAGAAGGATGTTAACTCATTGAAGACGGCACTATTTTTAGCTCGTGTTGACTGGAGACGCATGTTTCTGGGCATTTTTACAGAAATGTCTGAAAAAATACTAATCAAGCAATGGAAAAACTGTTGCCATCATTAGAACGCTCTTTGTCTCCTCTATCCTTGTAGATTAATGTCATTCTCTCGTTAATTTTATTTTGAATATAATATTGCAACAAAGATGGGTACCGTCTGGCGTGCCTGTATTTAGTTTGACTGGAGTGAGGCCGACTCTAAGCCGACAGCGTGTACGGATCAGTTTCCGATTCCTCTTCTTCTGTCAGCAGTTCGTGCACTATACCTATGATCTGCTCCTCTAAAACTGCATCTTTTTCATCTTCGGGAAAAGGGATCACATCGTCCTTCTCATCTGATGCTTCTTTCATAGCAATTTCAACAACATCCTCATCGTCCTGCCGCGACTCCATTGTGATTTAGCGTTGAATTCGCCCCTTGCCTCATGTGTAAACAAAGTCTGGCAGTGCCTTATCCTCCTCAAATTCAGAGACACAGACGATCTACAATGTTCTACATCATTTTAGAGTGACAGTACTAGAAATAAAGAAATATAGAGGCGTTTACAGAAACCCCAATGGTTCTGGCAAGTGGGTGGTGCGTGTGTGTGTATGTGTGTGTGTGTATGTGTGTGCGCGCGCACATGTATGTGTGTCTCTTGATACCTCACTTCTCTGTTCCCAACCTAGGTCAGGGGCGGGTTTCAAAATAGGTAGTCGATCTTGGTCGCAAGATCTTGCTTCACAGTAAGAGCTAGCTAAAAAAGAAACTACCCCAGCAGCGAGCGAAGATCCAAGATGGCGACGACCGAGACTAGGGTTTATGTTTTGTGACGCTTCGACACTGAAAATATTTGATAATTCGTTCTCCGCTGACTCATGTGTGCCTTAATTTGTCACCTCGCTGCAATCTCAGCTGGACAATTGAAGTAGATTACGATTTTTTTCTTTATTGTGTGCACGATGTGTGGTTGACGGTGAGAAATCCTGCATTAAGTTTGAATTGAAAATTCTCTCGCAAAGAGACGTAACTCTACATTCTGACCTCCCTTTGCGTAAAGGAAAATCGCTAGTGCGCTGTAGTGTACATAGGGTCTTTGACTGCACTAGGCTCAGGAGTCACTTATCAGGGCATAGGTAGTGGTAATAAAAATGTTCAATTTACCCAATAACCTCAAACCTTACCGTAAACCAAGAAAGTTAAAGTTAACCGATGACTCGTTCAAAAACGTAACTCCTAGTGACACGACGCTCATGCTGTCCGCCATCTTGAATCTCACTAGCTAGGCACCGCTCCAACTGCCTCGCTCAATCTGCGCTCGTCTACGATTGGCTCGCGAGCAAGCAAAGAATGAAACTGCCCAATTGGCGAGATCTTCGTAGATCTACCGAGATCTTCGCATTTTGAAACCCGCCCCAGATATAACCTATATTTTTTAAGGGAAAATTGAACACAGAACTTATTTCAAAGAATTTCACATTAATTTCACCCATTTACAGATTTGTGACAAAGAACCAACCCTTCACAGGATACTGCACTGATTAAAGAAACAGTCTTGTGAAATCAAGCACTAATGCACGATCCTATCAGTTGCAAGGAGGGTCAATCCATACAGAGGGAAAATATATTTCAATGACACAAAACATGGCAATCACTTACAAAGGCATCTGCAGCGCTGGGCAGACCATTAGACAGAAAGTGCAGTGGCTGGTCTGGGCAGTGCATCTGCAATACAAGACAGAACAAGGTGCTGTCAGAAGAGAGAACTACACATGGCTGCAGCCACTCGATGCGGCTCCCATCACCTGCAACCCCTGACTGTGGAGCTTGCAGTAGCCCAGCCAGGGGCCGCCCCAAGCAGCCAGTCCCACCACCGGAGGCATCGTCAGTCAACTTGACCTTTCCCTGCTCTGTCAGATCCACAGGGATGCAGACTAGGCCACCCTTTGTAGCTCCCTGTGACCCTACTGACCTCATGGGACCTGGTACTGTAAGCAGATCTCTCAACAGCATTGACAATGCCCACCCATCTCCAGTCATTACATCTTCAATACAACATGGATCAACTTTGACACTCTGTACTAGCTGTGATAGAGCAGTTTAACTCATTGCTTACGCAGGGATAGCATTAGGAAATTTACCTCTGTACGCAGTGTTTTTTTAAGTTTTCAAAAAATCGTACAAAGTCCAAATTTTGAATAACTGTTTAATATTTGGTACCACAAGAAAGAAAATCATTTGCACTTTCTAGCTGAAGTGCTGGATAGTTACAATATGCAGTAAGAAAATTGGGGAAATTTTTTTTTTAACCCCAGGTACATGCAATTTTGATTTATTTTTTTTTACACCTAATGTATTGTACTAATAGTCAAGAGATAGATTTTGCACAACAGTTCTGAAATCAGTATTTCCACATCAAACTATATTGATGAATGATTGACTACAGGATAAAAAAATGCTTGAAAATGATTTTTTTAAGCAAGTCAGAGAGGTGAAATCAGAAAATATACACTTACTCACTGCAATCTGTCTCTGTCTGAATAGAAGAAAAGTCTCAGAATGACCCTCTGAGAGAAAGAAGGCGCCCTTCTCGGCATAGTCCTCTTTTGTGTGGTACAGTTCATTGGAGGAGTAGAGAAGGTTTTCGGCATCCTCTGCATCCGAATCGATGTCTGTGTCTGCTGTAAACACCGTTTCTATCTCTTCCTCTCTCTCTGACGTCGATGTCTGTGTCTGCTGTAAACACCGTTTCTATCTCTTCCTCTCTCTCTGACGTCGACGAAGTCGATTCGTCTTCGCTGTCAGCCACGAAGTCGATTCGTCTTCGCTGTCAGCCACCGCTTCATTCTCGTTGACTGGGACTATTTCCGCATCAGAATCATAAAGATCTTCTTCAGAAGTCCAATATCCACCTAGATCTTCAGTATCAGACCCTTCTTCCATCCACACTTCTATTACTTTGTCATTTTCATCACCGCTCGATCTCCTTCGACAACGCGACGCCATGTCGACAAGCGCGTAAACACGACGTAGGGTGAGCGTAGCTTCTACTACATCGAGCTTTCTCACAGGGACTATACTAAAGAAAAGGTAACTCCAGCGAACACAAATTGGTTAGAGAATAAAGAGCTGTACGATTTACTTCCCTTGAAACAGCCACGGAGATAGGAAAAATTCATTACGGCGACCGCAACACGTAGTTGAGCTGCGTAGCCAAAGGGTGTTGGCATCATCGCAACCACGTGGTTGAGCTGCGTAAGCAATGAGTTAACATGTTCCCAGATTGATGCAACCTGTAGAAAAAAGGAGAGAGAGATGAGACTGCTGATGCAAGAGACAGGAGCCTACTCACCCAAATGAGAAGCATGCCCAGGTTGTAGCAGTCGCCCCTGAAGAGCGCACTGGGGCTGGTGGACAGGGACCTCAGCTCTGGGGACAGGAACTCCAGCCCGTTGGCACTCACATACTTCCGTCTGCTGCGCTCCAGCTGTCAACACAGAGTGCAAGAAAGATTTATCACAGAGAGACAGAGGCCTGCCTTCTTTCCTCTCAATGGCAGTAGCAGCACACACTTGCATGCACACACATATGCAAGCATGCATGCATGCATGTATTCATGTGCAAAAATACACGCACACACACACACACACACACACACACACATACTCGTACACACAGATGGATACACAAACACACACACACAAGCACACACACACACGCACACACACACATGCACGAATACACTTGCACTTACACAAACAAACAGACACACACATGCACACATACACATATGCATGCACATATTCACGCAAACACACACACACCAACAAACACACCTAACAGACACACACACTCACACATGCATAATAGAGAAAGGTAAGGGGATGGGTTGAGAACAGGGATGGGAAGAGAGAGAGAGGTGAGGGATGGTGGGGCGAGATAGACGGTGAGTGACGGAGAGATGGGGAGAGAAACTGACCCTAGATCTGGAGAAGTCAGGTTCCATCAACACAGCACCTCCACTGGGAAGGATCAGGACGTTTTCTGGAGTGACCTCCCCATGGACCATCTTCTCTGCATGCAAGGAGATCACAGCCGAAACCAGGCACCGAAAGATGCCCTGGATTTTCTGTCATAAAACACAGACAAGGAGTATGGCACACAGTCAGTGCTGCAAACTTGGCCTCAACATGGCGGATTTCATGTGAAGAAATATGGCAATTCATTTCCCTTATATTGAAAAACTATCATTCACATGCAGAAGGATATGCACGCACACGCACGCAAGCATAAGCACACACACACAAACACTCATGCACATGCGCATGCACACACACACACACACACACACACACACACACACACACACACACAATTGGGATTATCAGAACTTCTGGTTAAGAAACAAAAACAATCAATGTACAAGTAAGAGATCATATGTTTTCTAGGAGTATATTCCACAACATCAAACTACAGCATCTAAATGATTATACAAACTACAAAGGTACTACTAAGCATGGGCATAAAATCAAGTCTTCAAATCCCATCTTTCCTTCCCCATCTTTTCTTTTATATACAAGGTGGAATTAGAAATAGAGGAGAACCTGTTGCGAGAATGGTACAAATCAAAGAAGCTCATGTCTATAACTGCTTATTACATAACCAGGTCCCACATAATCAGTGGATAAATTCTGCTCCTGTTAAAAGCAGACACTTGTAGAGTAACCTCAGTAGGCACTCACGTTGCCAATTTGCCCACACAACACTGATGGCACCATACAAACTAAGCAGACTTGCAGCAAGACCACTATTCAAATGCATAACAAAATCCATCCTGGTAAAAATGAAATACTCACATCATTGCCGCATCTTCCTTGCTGTGCTACGAAATTACAGAGAAGTTCACCAGACTTGCTGGTCTTGACGTAGGCGTGGCGAGCAGTCTGGAATGGACAATGGATACGCAACACTGCAGTGCTTGACCACAACAGAGGAATATTCACACAGCTTGCACTGAGCGAACAACTTACACATCTGGTACTACATAAAAATGCTCGGTCACATCTGTAGAACTAATACACACATCCACAGAGCATAACATTTTCATATATACAAGTTACACAATAACATCCATAGAATCTACACACTTACAGTCATGGAACCTATTCATAGCCAACGAGCTTAAACAATCATGTGCATGCCACTCATTCACAGTATTAGAACTTATTTTCAAGGAGCTTACATGTTCTCATCTATAGAGCTCACACATTCTATCTAAATAACTAATGCATTCACAACTTAAAACACACATTCTGATTCAGAGAACTTACAACTCATCACATCCATAAAACCTATGCCCTACTCCCTGGAAACTTACACGCTCTGATCCACAGAACTTAGTCACAGCCAAGGAATTGACCACTCGCATCCTTGCTGTCTCTACATCCGCCCGCCCGCATTCACCAAACCTCTAGCCCTCAAGGCCCGGTCCTCCCTGTGCCAGGCCCCCTGTAGGTCGGAGGTCAAAATACATGCAGACCCACACATCTCCATACACTATTCGTAAGAGGTGAATAATGAGGGACATCATAACTTGATTTTCGCTACCATAAACTATCCTAGTGATTTTCATGCTCAATGGCCGTACATAGCTTAAGAAAGCTGATAGGCCGCAAACTCCAGCCAGCCAGCCAGCCAGCCAGCCAGCCAGCCAGCCAGCCAGCCATCATCTATCCCTCACTCCCTGTGCCTGTCTCAGCACAGTGGATGATGGCACAGTACCTTGTCAAAGAAGACAGCCTGAATGGGCTGTAGGTGCTATGATGGCACAGTACCTTGTCAAAGAAGACAGCCTGAATGGGCTGTAGGTGCTATGATGGCACAGTACCTTGTCAAAGAAGACAGCCTGAATGGGCTGTAGGTGCTATGATGGCACAGTACCTTGTCAAAGAAGACAGCCTGAATGGGCTGTAGGTGCTATGATGGCACAGTACCTTGTCAAAGAAGACAGCCTGAATGGGCTGTAGGTGCTGCTTCTTGATCTTGGAGTAGTGCTTCAGCTCCTTCAGGAATTCATCCTTGCTCAGTCTGTCCGCATCTCCAAGGAGGTGCTCCTGTTACACAGTGAAACAGCATCTCCAAGACTGGAAGAGACTGGCACTGGGTGCGCGTGTGTGTGTTCATGTGTGTGTGCGTGTCTGTGGTTGTGTGTGTGTGTGTGTATGCATGTGTGCATGCTTGTGCACACATTATGTGTGGTGCATATGTGTGTGTGTGTGTGTGTGTATGCATGTGTGCGTGCTTGTACACACATTATGTGTGGTGCATGTGTGTGTGTGTGTGTGTGTGTGTGTGTGTGTGTTTGTGTGTGTGTGTGTGTGTTTGTGTGTGTGTGTGTGTGTGTGTGTGTGTGTGTGTGTGTGTGTGTGCACACTATCGTGCCCACGTTAAGCTGAAACAATGCATATAGCATAACTTGTAGACTTGCTGTTGTGTGGTCATGTGAGATGGACCAATCCCTTTTTCTGTGAGGTGCAACCAAAATTCTGTCCATCTGCATCGTGGGACTCACGCGGACAAGGACGGGGGTGTCGGCAAAGGAGGACTGGAAGAGGGTGGCAGACACGCCAGGCACGGGCTGCATGTCCAGGTGGTCTGGCTCCAGGCTGGGCTTCACCAGGCATCCATTGTCCTGCAAGCAACCAGACAGCTAGGGCACTCGTCCTTGCAAGAAGCACTGATCACTGTCTGTGATGCTATCTAGCACCTATGAATGCATTGTGCAACACCATCAAGAACCTATGAATGCATTGTGCAACTCCATCAAGAACCTATGAATGCATTGTGCAATGCTATCTAGAACCTATGAATGCATTGTGCAACACCATCTAGAACCTATGAATGCATTGTGCAACACCATCAAGAACCTATGAATGCATTGTGCAACACCATCTAGAACCTATGAATGCATTGTGCAACACTATCAAGAACCTATAAATGCATTGTGCAATGCTATCTACAACCTATGAATGCATTGTGCAACACCATCAAGAACCTATGAATGCATTGTGCAATGCTATCTACAACCTATGAATGCATTGTGCAACACCATCAAGAACCTATGAATACATTGTGTCAAAACAAAGGGACAAGATTATTTCCACAAAGCATTGGAATGGAGTTTCTACAGAGATGACTCAAGAGATAATGAGACACGAGGCGTAGTGGCTATAAAACTACAGGGTTTGGGTTTCTGACAGTCAAATGGCTGACTAAATTACTAAATGTCCATCATCCATTCAAAAGCAGCCAACAGCAGACGGCATCCATGCTTATAAGATAAGGTGCTACTAATATCCATTTTGAAATCAAATGGCTACTAGCCTCCTGCTCCAACGTGCTGAGAAACTGGACGTGTGCAAGCAGCAACCAAGCGTCAAACTGTCTCCAAAGGCCTTCATCCACGGCAATGATCCTCTTCAGGCATGCAGGCTCATACTCAACCACAATCACAGAGATTTTACAAGGAGAGCAGGTGAAACAGACCTGGTTGTCTGCAAGTCAAGAATCACTCCCCACAAGCATTACCTTGAAGGTTTTGATTCCAAGGTCTGGGTACTGAAGAAGCAACTCTGGGAAATGGTTGTCTGCCAATGATGTCAACTGGGTCTGGAAGGAAAGGTATGCAGATGTTCATGCAATCAGCCAACACACTCAAAGGGAAGGAATAAAAACAAAACAACAACAAATGCTAAAGGTAAAGAGCATCGCGTGTTACTCAAAGTCAACACAAGCCTAAAAGTTGTTGCTGAGAAGTTTTAAAAAAAACTTTAAAAACCTCATGATCTCACTGCAATGGAAATGAAAAATTTCATTGTTTTAAAAACACATCCTGCTCCTACATTGTTATGATATGGTATTATGACAGCTTCAAAAACTCCAGTCCGATTTTTCACTGTTAATGTTTCAATCTACGTGGCTTGGACCATCTTCAATTCACCTGGTTCATCAATTAAAGAAAGCAAAAAATTGGAAAGATTGGCTGAAGTTCTCTTCATGAACCAAAATCTGCTGAAATTCAAAGGTTTTCTTTGCCAAGAGGGGAGGGGAGAAGGGGGTGGTCCTAGTGGAAGTACTAGAAGCAGTGTTTCGCATGACTCATTTCATGACAGGGATTGGGAAGCTCTGCAGTAAAATAGGAAGGTCCCCACAGGTCTTCAAAGGTCCCCACAGGTCTTCAAAGGTCCCCACAGGTCTTCAAAGGTCCCCACAGGTCTTCAAAGGTCCCTACCAAGAGGAAACAGTTCCCCATTGCTGAAAGCTTATCAGTGCATGCACATTTGGGATTGTTTCCTGTTGAAATGTCATCTTCGTGGTTATGTCTCTTTAAATCACTACCTGAGATTGCAATCAAACAGTCCATAAATCACGTTAGAACATTGAAATGTAAACATCACGTTGAAAAACTTTTGTGCATATGCTGGACTCACATCCTCAGAGCACAGTGTGCAATATTCCAGGTCAGTGCATCAGGGACGCACACCTGTGCGTAATGTGAAACACCGACTAGAAAAGCAGGAAGAAGGAGAGATGGGGGGAAAAGGAGTGAAGGGGAAGATTTCAAAGCAAGGCATGCAGTTAGGCTTTTCATCATGACAGCTTCAGACACCGAGTTTCCTGCAGTCATCTCCACATATCTGATGGAGTTCCTGCCACTCCACTCTGAGACTCAAAGTCATCCGCCAGCACAACACTAGGACCAGTCTCAGGCTCACCAGCTCTCTGTCCTCCTCTATCAATGTCTTGTGGATGTTGAGTCGAATGGCTGCAATGTCGTCCTCTATCGACTGCACAGTCTCCTCGTCTCCACCCTAGCAAAGACATCAAAACAATTCTTTATTCTTGAGAACTGTGTAAGTAAGTAAGTAAGTAAGTAAGTAAGTAAGTAAGTAAGTAAGTAAGTAAGTAAGTAAATATGACTGCCAAGTACAAAAATTGTAATGTGTCATGAGCCCTACAGTCAGTGTGAAAAAGTAAATAAGCATGATGATGACTTCTTGTATCTGCATACTCCCAAATCTGTGACACTTTCCATCCGTCCTTTCCTCATATGAAAGTATATGGAGACTTACTTCCATTTACTATGTATGAGAATCATTCTGGTGCATGCCAGGGGTAATAAACATTATTAACAAAAAATTTCAACTCTCTGGCATACCAGAATACACAACATCATTACACAAATTATACAAATGTTCCATCAGTCATCTAGGGACCCCCGCATTCAAGGGATATGGTGTCATTCATCATCTCCAGACACTTTATTCACTTGAACACCTGTGTCCACTGGCCACAAGGGGAGCACACTATCATGAACAACAACCACTCTCAACATTTCTTCAGTGACCTCCAAATGCATTGCATGAAAACTTTCCTCTCCAGACATTCATCTGCACTGCGGGGCGGGCCCTGCCCCTTTGACACAGGGCTGACAAGAAAGCATACATCCACTACAAACAACAACACACACTGTTCCCATCAGTCATACAGGGATATCTCCACGCTGAAAGCAAGAGATACAATGCACCATTCCTATCAGTATCAGTCATACAGGGATATCTCCATGGTGAAAACAAGAGATACAACACATCACTCCTATCAGTCTTACAGGGACATCTCCATGCTGAAAACAAGAGATACAACACACCATTCCTATCAGTCATACAGGGGACATCTCCATGCTGAAAGCAAGAGATACAACACACCATTCCTATCAGTCATACAGGGATATCTCCATGCTGAAAGCAAGAGATACAACACACCACTCCTATGTCATACAGGGGATATCTCCATTCTGAAAACAAGAAATACAACACACCATTCGTATCAGTCATGCAGGGATATCTCCACGCTGAAAGCAAGGGTTCCCAGCTCACCTCCACAGCGTCCTCCAAGTCTGCCAGTCTGTGGCGAAGCTTCGACTTCAGGCCTCGAAGAGTCTTGCGTGTCTCATTGATGGGGTCCACGCTGGGCGTTGCAGAGAGCCACTTCTCGATGGAGTCCCTGGTCTGGCGGAAGTCTGCTATCTTCTGGTACAGCTCCTCCACCTTGGCCAGCTGCATGCACATAGACTTCTCCAGTCCCTGTACCAAGGCCGCCATCAGACAGCCCTCGGAGCTGTTCTCCTGCAACAGACATGGATGCAGTGCATGCAGTAAAGCTAGAGGGTAGAATGATATGCCTGCTGAAGGTTGCCTGTCGCGAATGACAATGGCAGTCTGTGCAGTCTCATCTCTCCTCCGAGTATACAGGTATGCGTTGATGTGACTCGCCAGGCCAATACTCAAGCCATACTGACTGGGACAGTGGGGGCATTGGAAGCCACATTGACGGGGACGGCATGGACATTGGAAGGCAGCTCTGCAGGTGTCCTGAGCTGCAGCCCTTCTGCTCTCCTTGGCAATGGCCAGTCAGCTCTGGACTTCTTGAAGGAGACTGTTGCTTCCTTTTCAGCCAACCTCCAACTAGTTCAGTCCTTCACGTGGAACTCATGATCTCTCTTTGGCACGCCTCCATGTCAGATACACATGCAATATGTACAAACTGTAAAGACAACTCCAGCCCCTGCATCAGCACTTCCATCAGACAACTCTCAGATTTGTTTGGTGCAGAGATAATGAGATGAGATAGAGATATGACACAGACTAGTAGAAATGTGTCGGAACTAATGCAATCATCTGACAGTTGTATGTGTGGGTTGCTCATCAGCAGAAAAAAGAGACTGTGCAGCTTAAGATATGGATAACCGAGAAACAGCAAGGATATTCCATTTCCAAGCAATGAGCTTCTGAGAAACAGAGAGAGAGAGAGAGAGAGAGAGAGAGAGAGAGAGAGAGAGAGAGAGAGAGAGAGAGAGAGAGAGAGAGAGAAGAAAGATTTAATGTTGTACACCTATGTGCCGTGTGTGATATGTGTGTGTGTGTGTGTGTGTGTGTGTGTGTGTGTGTGTGTGTGTGTGTGTGTGTGTGTGTGTGTGCACAAGCGTGCGTGTGCTAATGTAAGTGTGTGTGCATATGTGTGTGAACATATTAGCATATAAGTACAAGTGCATTCATGTGGACGTGTATGCAAGACCTGTGACTCGGGACACTCACTATGTCAGAGACTTGGATCTCTTGCTGCAAGGCCTGGTTGAAGGCCTTGATGAGGGACTCCAGCTGAAGACCAAGGGACTCCTGGCCTTCCCACTCTGACTCCTGGTCCAGGTCCAGGCTCTGTGGGTAGCAAGACATGAGTAGTGGGCAGCAAGACATGAGTAGGGGGCAGCAAGACATGAGTAGTGGGCAGTAAGACATGAGTAGTGGGCAGCAAGACATGAGTAGTGGGCAGCAAGACTTGAGTAGTGGGCAGCAAGACTTGAGTAGTGGGCAGCAAGACATGAGTAGTGGGCAGCAAGACATGAGTAGTGGGCAGCAAGACATGAGTAGTGGGCAGCAAGACATGAGTAGTGGGCAGCAAGACATGAGTAGTGGGCAGCAAGACATGAGTAGTGGGCAGCAAGACATGAGTAGTGGGCAGCAAGACTTGAGTAGTGGGCAGCAAGACATGAGTAGTGGGCAGCAAGACTTGAGTAGTGGGCAGCAAGACATGAGTAGTGGGCAGCAAGACATGAGTAGTGGGCAGCAAGACATGAGTAGTGGGCAGCAAGACTTGAGTAGTGGGCAGCAAGACATGAGTAGTGGGCAGCAAGACATGAGTAGTGGGCAGCAAGACATGAGTAGTGGGCAGCAAGACATGAGTAGTGGGCAGCAAGACATGAGTAGTGGGCAGCAAGACATGAGTAGTGGGCAGCAAGACTTGAGTAGTGGGCAGCAAGACATGAGTAGTGGGCAGCAAGACATGAGTAGTGGGCAGCAAGACATGAGTAGTGGGCAGCAAGACATGAGTAGGGGGCAGCAAGACATGAGTAGTGGGCAGCAAGACTTGAGTAGTGGGCAGCAAGACATGAGTAGTGGGCAGCAAGACATGAGTAGTGGGCAGCAAGACATGAGTAGTGGGCAGCAAGACATGAGTAGTGGGCAGCAAGACATGAGTAGTGGGCAGCAAGACATGAGTAGTGGGCAGCAAGACATGAGTAGTGGGCAGCAAGACATGAGTAGTGGGCAGCAAGACATGAGTAGTGGGCAGCAAGACATGAGTAGTGGGCAGCAAGACATGAGTAGTGGGCAGCAAGACATGAGTAGTGGGCAGCAAGACATGAGTAGTGGGCAGCAAGACTTGAGTAGTGGGCAGCAAGACATGAGTAGTGGGCAGCAAGACATGAGTAGTGGGCAGCAAGACATGAGTAGGGGGCAGCAAGACATGAGTAGGGGGCAGCAAGACTTGAGTAGGGGGCAGCAAGACTTGAGTAGTGGGCAGCAAGACATGAGTAGTGGGCAGCAAGACATGAGTAGTGGGCAGCAAGACATGAGTAGTGGGCAGCAAGACATGAGTAGGGGGCAGCAAGACATGAGTAGGGGGCAGCAAGCATTGGACAGCAAACAACAGGCACCACAGTGCTCAACAGCAGGCCAAAAACAGGTAGGGTCCATCAGATGTCGTTGATCAGCAGCTGCTCGACATCTAACATCTATAATCAGACATTAATGCAGAAAAGACCAACTTTTTGTACATGCATTCCAACAAAAGAAGCCAAAAAAGTACAATCAACGATTTGCATTCATTTACCATCGATGCAAATCAGGACATGCTAGTTTTCTTTGACTGCTTGCTTCCTTGGTTTGTAAGAAGGACTCGGGTCAAACTCACCATTATGCATGCACATTCACCATTCAATTACACATGCCAACTACCACAACTCTCACACTCATTCATGCACTCACTCACTCACTCGCACACATGCACACACACACACACACATGCACACACACACGCACATGCACACACACACACGGACACATGCACAGACACACGCGCACACATGCACACACACACTCACAAACACACACACACACGCACACACATACATGATCTACGTACCGACTGAATTTTGCCAAAAAGGCTCTTCAATTTTTTCCCAGCTTCATCTGTGGCCTTCCTGGACTCCTCAAATCTTTTGATTTTCTCATCCTGGAAAGGCGAGGCAGTCATGGAAGAAGAAATGTTTCCACTAAACATTGCATGACCTCACCAAGAACCGACTCCACTTTAGGCCAAAGAAAAAAGCAGTTGTGGTTGTGGTACTCCGACCAATCATATTTTTCCCCTAACGTCCCTAATCTTTTTCTTGATCATGGAGTGGGGGTGGGGGGGTGGGGGTGTGGGGGTGGGGGTGGGGGTGGGGGTGGGGGTGGGGGGTGGAAAAAAACAAAAAAAAAACCCAAAAGGGAAGTAATCAATGGTAGTCAATGTATTGTGTGCTGTCCCATTTTCCCTGCCCTTTGCATACTCAGAGAATCCACCAAGTACAAAAGAATTTTTTTTTTTTCAGCTAAAGATAAATCATGATTTATGTTCAATCTGGCTCCTAACATTTATTTCTAAAAGCTCAGGTTGACCTACCAACCTTTTTTCTTTTCTTTCAGATTCATGTTTTCCCCTCTTTATTGTTTTGATGATTTAAGTGTGTTTTAAGACTGAAGCCTTTAACGTTTTCATAGCTGAGAAAAGCTGTCCCCTGCTGGATCTTAGTCTCAGAGAATCCTGGCACAACCTTTCTGCACTGGAGTTGTTTTTCTGGGTCGGATGCCACATGGCTGTTTTTGTATATACCGGACTTCCTGCGAGGTGGGGTGACCGATGTCCTTGACTTGTTTTTCTGCCAAGTCAGCTTTCTGTCCAAGAGTTTTGCGCATGCGTGAAAAGGGTTGAGGTGTTTCAATAAAACTACATTGCATGCCCAATTTTAATCAGTTGGCGAAAGGATAGGGTGCTAGAACACCACGCTCCCATCCAAGCTACTCCGTGTGTCTGATCCCCTCCCCAGAGCACGTAAAACGAGAGAAGTATTTGTATCATCCCTGTTTGCCCAAAAGAAAGAGAATTGGGCCGAAATTGATAAATTCCCTTTGGAAGGGGTTGTCACGTATAAGGGAGTAAGTTTTCTCACCCTCCAGACCGAAGCAGTGAGAGTTGTGAAGACTCTCACTCCCAAAAGCTGACCCACGCGCTGGCACTCTGGCTGCTGGAGCGAGACCCGCCTCAAACCTCTCCCCCCCAGAGCGTCTGCCACGCTCGCCTGCACGCCGGCCGGTCTACAGACAGCCACAACTCTCGCCCTCCCAGAAGCTGACCCCTGGGCCAGTCTCTCTCTTCACGCCAAAAGCTGTCTGCTCGAGCTCGCTCGCCCCTCCCGCTTGACAAGAGCGGAGAACGCTCTACCTCCAACAAGGTTCGTCTTGTGGTGTTTTCTTGTGTGTAGCTCTTCGCAAAGGAAACGCGAAGGAGCACGATTGATGGCCTTTTGTTTCTCGCTAGACGAGAACTGGGCTGTGAGCCCATAGAATTAAATTAGGCTGTGAGCCTAAAGAGATTAGATAAGAAATTCTTCGATGGACCTATTCACCAAGGTAGCGTGAGTACTCACTAGGTTGAACTTTTGAACTGACTTTATTTCTGAATTCAAAGACTGAACTCTTGAACTATTTTGCTCCACAGAGACATAGATTGATTACTCCCTATCTGAAACCACGTGGGTATGCATTTATCTGTTTAAACTACATTGAAAGCCCACAAAAGGGGCGATTGATCGATTATCTGTGTTTCTGATTATTAAATACCCTTTCTTAATTGTCAAACCTGTTGTCCTCCTGTTCCTTTGCATGTGCATGACAGAGATTTTGATTTATTATTTTTTTAATTGTGCGTTCCTCCTCCCCAAGCAAATCCCCTAGACACAAGCGCATAGCGCCGAGCCTGTGTTTTAATAAACACAAGAGGGGAGAAACGTCACAGCATGGGGGCTCGTCCGGAGATTTAAGTCAGTAAATGTAGTTGTGGAAATTTTCTATCTCTGATATAGAGTAGACACTCCCTTTGGTTGAAACTGTTGTGTTGTGTCGTGATTTGTCACTCATCATGCATTGTTAGAATTGTTGATGGTACCCTCACATGTGAAATCTTGCTGCCTGCATTATTCTTGATTGCATGAATTTAGGTTGAAGTTGCTCTGTGACCTTTTTGTACTGCCTGTGGGTTCTTCCTGTGTCGCTATGGCTAAAGTGATAGAGGGTAGGCCTAGCGTCAAGGATATTTTGTCACTAGACAGGGCAGGGCTGGATAGTTTAGTGGAACAGTTTGGTTTGGAGATGAGCGGAGGAGCTACGAAGGCGGTGGTACAAGAAGTGTTAATTGACTTCGCATTGGGAGCAGGTGGTGAGGATGAAAGTGAATCGGAAGTGTCAGTACCTGAGCATGGGGAGACATCGGTAGATGCGTCAGTTCGACTGAGAGAACTGGAGTTGGAAGAGGAACGTCTGCAATGGGAGAGGGAGAGATTGCAGAAAGAAAGAGAGGAGAAGGAGAGGGAAAGAGAGGAGAAAGAGAAAGAGAGAGAAAGAGAGAGAGAAAAGGAAGTGAGAGCACTGGAAAGAGAGAGAGAGCAACGACAGCATGAGATAGATCTACGGCGGATGGAAATAGAAGCTAGAGCGAGGGGGATACCTGAGAGGGAGCATGGTCGGGAGAATGGTCGAGGACAGGAAGGAGGGGTAGACATGAGGAGATACCAGGGTGTCCCCAAGTTTTCAGAGGGAAACGTGGAAGGGTTTTTCTCCACTTTTGAGAGACTGGCCACAAGTCTTGAGTGGGAGGAAGAGAAGTGGTACCTCATCCTTGGAACGGTACTCACTGGGCGAGCGCAAGAGGTGTACAATTCGTTGCCGCTAGAGGATGTGAGGAGGTATGCCACCTTGAAGGAAGAAATATTGAAGAAATATTGTCTCAATCCAGAAGCGTACAGGCAGCAGTTTAGGAAGTGCCAGAAGAGAGAGGGAGAAACTTTCCGGGAGTTTGCTTTCCGGTTGCGGAATTCGTTTGCCAAGTGGGGGAGGGCTATCGCTGCTATGGAAGATGTAGAGAGACTAGTGCAAGCGATTCTGCTAGAGCAATTCGAGGATTCCATAGGGGACGAAATCAAGGTGTATTTGGGGGAAAGGGATGTAGAGGATGTGGACCAGGCAGCCACCCTGGCAGATCAGTATAGTCTGGTACATGCCAGCACAGGAATAAAGAAGGACAGAGGAGATAGAAGACCGCGGGTGAGAGAGGATGAGAGAGCTGCCTTTGTGGGGAGAGGGAATGGTGGAAGGAAGGAGGAGTTTCGACCTAGAGGGGAGCAGACAGGCCCTTACAAGGTCCAATGCTATAAATGCCAGAAGTTTGGTCACTACGCCAAAGATTGCCGTGGTGGTCAAACCCATGCTATGGCGTGAGCAGGTGTAAAGCCCTACCTGTGTTGTTTAAGGTGTGAGACCTTATTTGTGTTGATTAATGTGTGAGACCTTATTTGTGAAGATGACAGGTGTGAAGCCTGCTTAATTAATGATGATGGTGAGAAGCCTCATCAAAGGTGAGAAGCCTTGTGAAGATGACAGGTGTGAAGCCTGCTTAATTAATGATGATGGTGAGAAGCCTCATCAAAGGTGAGAAGCCTTGTGAAGATGACAGGTGTGAAGCCTGCTTAATTAATGATGAAGGTGAGAAGCCTCATCAAAGGTGAGAAACCTTGTGAAGATGACAGGTGTGAAGCCTGCTTAATTAATGATGACGGTGAGAAGCCTCATCAAGGGTGTGAAGCCTGATTAATTAAGAGTGGTGTAGGTGAGATGCCTAACACTGATAATAATTTGTGGTGCAGGTGAGATGCCTGGCACTGGTAATTAAGTGGATGTGAGTGTGATGCCTACAGAATTTTTGGTGTGAAGCCAAATTAAGTGTTGTGGGAAGAAGATATGCTTCCTATTAGTGTTATCCCTTTGAAGGGTATTATGTTGAGCAGAGTATAGCTCATTGATGTGCAGGTAATTTCCCCCTGTGGGTACGGGGTTGTTTAAGAATTGTCCCACCGCGTCCCCTACGCGATTCGTAAGAGGCGAATAAATAGGCGGATCGTCAGACAGACGATAGTAGTTGTTGTAAATTCCTATTGTTAGAGAGGAATAGGAACCTCTTTTTGTTCCCTTGATTTCTGTAGACCTACCCTGTAGAGTTTGCAGGGAGAATGCTTCTTTTTGGTTGTCAAAGTGGTGAACTGTTTATCAGAAGTTTTGACATGTTTCATGTTGAGTGGCTTTGCTGAAAGCGAGTTGGTTTTGAGTCCGGATGGACTGGTAGACTGCACTGAAGTTTTGCAGCAACAATGTCAATGATGAGATTGCATCTCCTGTTTTGAGTCTGTGTTTTGAAATTTTCTTGTTAAACTCAGTAAGAAAATTCCACTTTGAAGGGGGAGGGAGTGTGACAGATTCATGTTTTCCCCTCTTTATTGTTTTGATGATTTAAGTGTGTTTTAAGACTGAAGCCTTTAACGTTTTCATAGCTGAGAAAAGCTGTCCCCTGCTGGATCTTAGTCTCAGAGAATCCTGGCACAACCTTTCTGCACTGGAGTTGTTTTTCTGGGTCGGATGCCACATGGCTGTTTTTGTATATACCGGACTTCCTGCGAGGTGGGGTGACCGATGTCCTTGACTTGTTTTTCTGCCAAGTCAGCTTTCTGTCCAAGAGTTTTGCGCATGCGTGAAAAGGGTTGAGGTGTTTCAATAAAACTACATTGCATGCCCAATTTTAATCAGTTGGCGAAAGGATAGGGTGCTAGAACACCACGCTCCCATCCAAGCTACTCCGTGTGTCTGATCCCCTCCCCAGAGCACGTAAAACGAGAGAAGTATTTGTATCATCCCTGTTTGCCCAAAAGAAAGAGAATTGGGCCGAAATTGATAAATTCCCTTTGGAAGGGGTTGTCACGTATAAGGGAGTAAGTTTTCTCACCCTCCAGACCGAAGCAGTGAGAGTTGTGAAGACTCTCACTCCCAAAAGCTGACCCACGCGCTGGCACTCTGGCTGCTGGAGCGAGACCCGCCTCAAACCTCTCCCCCCAGAGCGTCTGCCACGCTCGCCTGCACGCCGGCCGGTCTACAGACAGCCACAACTCTCGCCCTCCCAGAAGCTGACCCCTGGGCCAGTCTCTCTCTTCACGCCAAAAGCTGTCTGCTCGAGCTCGCTCGCCCCTCCCGCTTGACAAGAGCGGAGAACGCTCTACCTCCAACAAGGTTCGTCTTGTGGTGTTTTCTTGTGTGTAGCTCTTCGCAAAGGAAACGCGAAGGAGCACGATTGATGGCCTTTTGTTTCTCGCTAGACGAGAACTGGGCTGTGAGCCCATAGAATTAAATTAGGCTGTGAGCCTAAAGAGATTAGATAAGAAATTCTTCGATGGACCTATTCACCAAGGTAGCGTGAGTACTCACTAGGTTGAACTTTTGAACTGACTTTATTTCTGAATTCAAAGATTGAACTCTTGAACTCTTTTGCTCCACAGAGACATAGATTGATTATTCCCCATCTGAAACCACGTGGGTATGCATTTATCTGTTTAAACTACATTGAAAGCCCACAAAAGGGGCGATTGATCGATTATCTGCTTTTCTGATTATTAAATACCCTTTCTTAATTGTCAAACCTGTTGTCCTCCTGTTCCTTTGCATGTGCATGACAGAGATTTTGATTTATTATTTTTAATTGTGCGTTCCTTCTCCCCAAGCAAATCCCCTAGACACAAGCGCATAGCGCCGAGCCTGTGTTTTAATAAACACAAGAGGGGAGAAACGTCACATTGACCTACCAACCTTTTTTCTTTTCTTTCAGACCATGTTACTGTAACTACAACTATTTTGTTTCCTTTGGCAGTACCGTACCATCAGTTTCCTTTGGCCGTACCGTATCATCAGTTTCCTTTGGCCATACCGTATCATCAGTTTCCTTTGGCCGTACCGTATCATCAGTTTCCTTTGGCCATACCGTATCATCAGTTTCCTTTGGCAGTACCGTATCATCAGTTTCCTTTGGCAGTACCGTATCATCAGTTTCCTTTGGCCGTGTCATTAGTTTCCTTTGGCCGTACCGAATCATCAGTTTGTTTTGGCAGTACCGTATCATCAGTTTGCTTTGGCCGTATCATCAGTTTCCTTTGGCCGTGTCATCAGTTTCCTTTGGCAGTACCGTATCATCAGTTTCCTTTGGCCGTGTCATCAGTTTCCTTTGGCCGTACCGTATCATCAGTTTCCTTTGGCAGTACCGTATCATCAGTTTCCTTTGGCCGTATCATCAGTTTCCTTTGGCAGTACCGTATCATCAGTTTCCTTTGGCAGTACCGTATCATCAGTTTCCTTTGGCCGTGTCATCAGTTTCCTTTGGCCGTACCGAATCATCAGTTTGTTTTGGCAGTACCGTATCATCAGTTTCCTTTGGCCGTACCGAATCATCAGTTTCCTTTGGCCGTATCATCAGTTTCCTTTGGCCGTACCGTATCATCAGTTTTCTTTGGCCGTATCATCCGTTTCCTTTGGCAGTACAGTATCATCAGTTTGCTTTGGCCGTATCATCAGTTTCCTTTGGCCGTGTCATCAGTTTCCTTTGGCAGTACCGTATCATCAGTTTCCTTTGGCCGAATCATCAGTTTGTTTTGGCAGTACCGTATCATCAGTTTGCTTTGGCCGTATCATCAGTTTCCTTTGGCCGTGTCATCAGTTTCCTTTGGCAGTACCGTATCATCAGTTTCCTTTGGCCGTGTCATCAGTTTCCTTTGGCAGTACCGTATCATCAGTTTCCTTTGGCCGTATCATCAGTTTCCTTTGGCCGTACCATATCATCAGTTTCCTTTGGCAGTACCGTATCATCAGTTTCCTTTGGCCGTATCATCAGTTTCCTTTGGCCATACCTAATCATCAGTTTCCTTTGGCAGTACCGTATCATCAGTTTCCTTTGGCAGTACCGTATCATCAGTTTCCTTTGGCCGTACAGTATCATCAGTTTCCTTTGGCCGTACCGAATCATCAGTTTCCTTTGGCCGTATCATCAGTTTCCTTTGGCCGTACCGAATCATCAGTTTGTTTTGGCAGTACCGTATCATCAGTTTGCTTTGGCAGTACCGTATCATCAGTTTGCTTTGGCAGTACCTTATCATCAGTTTCCTTTGGCAGTACCGTATCATCAGTTTCCTTTGGCAGTACTGTATCATCAGTTTCCTTTGGCCGTATCATCAGTTTCCTTTGGCCGTACCATATCGTCAGTTTCCTTTGGCAGTACCGTATCATCAGTTTCCTTTGGCAGTACCGTATCATCAGTTTCCTTTGGCAGTACCGTATCATCAGTTTCCTTTGGCAGTACCGTATCATCAGTTTCCTTTGGCCTTACCGTATCATCAGTTTCCTTTGGCCGTATCATCAGTTTCCTTTGGCAGTACCGTATCATCAGTTTGCTTTGGCCTTACCGTATCATCAGTTTCCTTTGGCAGTACCGTATCATCAGTTTCCTTTGGCAGTACTGTATCATCAGTTTCCTTTGGCAGTACCGTATCATCAGTTTCTTTTGGCCGTACAGTATCATCAGTTTCCTTTGGCCATACCGAATCATCAGTTTCCTTTGGCCGTACAGTATCATCAGTTTCCTTTGGCCATACCGAATCATCAGTTTCCTTTGGCCGTACAGTATCATCAGTTTCCTTTGGCCGTACCGTATCATCAGTTTCCTTTGGCCGTATCATCAGTTTCCTTTGGCCATACCGAATCATCAGTTTCCTTTGGCAGTACCGTATCATCAGTTTCCTTTGGCCGTACCGAATCATCAGTTTATTTTGGCCGTACCGAATCATCAGTTTTCTTTGGCAGTACTGTATCATCAGTTTCCTTTGGCAGTACTGTATCATCAGTTTCCTTTGGCAGTACCGTATCATCAGTTTCCTTTGGCCGTACAGTATCATCAGTTTCCTTTGGCCGTACCGAATCATCAGTTTCCTTTGGCAGTACCGTATCATCAGTTTCTTTTGGCCGTATCATCAGTTTCCTTTGGCCGTACCGAATCATCAGTTTCCTTTGGCCGTACCGTATCATCAGTTTCCTTTGGCAGTACCGTATCATCAGTTTCTTTTGGCCGTATCATCAGTTTCCTTTGGCCATACCGAATCATCAGTTTCCTTTGGCAGTACCGTATCATCAGTTTCCTTTGGCCGTACCGAATCATCAGTTTATTTTGGCCGTACTGAATCATCAGTTTCCTTTGGCCGTACCATATCATCAGTTTCCTTTGGCCGTATTATCAGTTTCCTTTGGCTGTATCATCAGCACTAGATAAAGTCATCACTGCTCTGCTGCGCACATTCATCATCAATGCCAGTAAGCACACTACACATACAAAAAGCAAAAGAGACATTTCTTAATACATTCTGAATGTAATTTTAAAACATGAAAACCATCTATACAACTTTTATATTGAAACAAAAATGGATTTGTTTTTCAGATGAAATTGCATCATTACATTTAATCTCATCTCTCCGTCATATATAGCTACACAAGAAACCAACATCATTTTCACTTTTTAAATACTTCTTCTTCTTCTTCTTCTTCTTCTTTGCCTTCTTCTTTTCCTTCTTCTCCATCTTTTCTTCTTCATCTCCTTCTTTTTTTCCCTCCTCCTCCTGTCCATCTGTCTCTGTCTCCTCCTCCTCTTCTGCAGCTCATACCCACCCTGAACTGCTTGTATCCCTGCACCAATGATTCCAAAGGTGGACTGCCTTGGACGTTGAACTTGAAGTAGGCTGCGTAGTGCTTTCTTAGGATCTCCAGCCCTCTCTGCAAAGGAGTACAGTCAGTGCAGTCAGTGCCATTAGCTAGGGCAGAGTTCTGCGGACAAGACTAGTTTGAAACCAGGTAGTCCCATCCACTACCACAGTCAGGTTTGACAAATGGCAGTTTTCATTGTGACCTGATGCACACAACGGGACCATGCAATTCAGTAAACATCATAGTACCATGTGTCTAGTTCTGTTCAAAGTAGATCACATCAAGGATTTGATTTTAAGATTCCAACATTCAAAGACTGCATCTGATCTGCCATTTTCACAACAGATGCTGGAAATGCAGTAAACCACAGAAATTGACTGGCATCCAGGTAGGCACTACAACCTGGATAATTAAATTTTCTGCTTAAACACAGTATTTTTTCTGTATCCAACAAAACAGAAAGCCCACTGTTCGAGCTACCCTTGATCAAGACTGCACAGAACTTTGAAACATTCAACACTCCGCCATACAGGAATATCAGTTAAGCCTTGCACTCCCAAGAGAGGATCTATCCGCGGTCCAAGAGTCAGCCTCTTTCAAGCTAGTTTTAAAATATCCCTTCCAGCGAGAATAACATGACTCGAGGTCACGTGACCCAGACCGCATGTCTGTAAATGTTTACGTTTTGTGCTTCGTACTTGGCCGATTTTGATTGGGTTTTTTGCAATATGTTGATCGTGAACTGGTTCAGTTTGGCAAAATGGCTTCCCGACGCTCTACCACAGATGAGGAAGGTATATTTTTTTAAGATTTACTGCTAAACTGTGACATTAGCGACGATGAAACTGAAGTCAAAGACGCATCCGAAAGGCGACATCATTTCGGATACTGTGGTTGAGAGCAACTTTGACAGTGAGGAGGAAGAAGATGTCACAGATCTACCGAGCACATCAACAGGAAGGGGGCGTGGTTGTGCCACTTTGCGAAGGAGAGATGCTGGATTTCGATCAAGAGGTAGGCAGCGATCAACACCACAACGCATTGCTGAGACGGGGTCCGTACTTTTGACACCGCCATTCCAAAGGACTATCCTCCATTCCATGGACAACATGGACCAAAGCAGACACTGCCCCCTGATGCAGACATTGTTGACTTTTTCAGCTTGTTCCCTCAAGATGCCAATGACTTGATCGTGCAACAAACAAATATGTATGCACATCAGCGTGAAGAAGAATGGGACTATGACACTGAGAGTGTGGAAATTCGAGCATTCATCGGAATGTTGTTCTTTGTTGGCATCATATGATTTTTTTTTTTTTAATTCTAGTTTGAGAGATCTGTTTTTAATGAGAAACAGCAAAATAGACCACTTGCTTTTGGAAAATTGCATTTGTCATTTTGGATGCATGTTGTCACAATGAACCTATTGAGAGTGTGTAATATTTGTTCAGATATGTTCCTGCAACATTTTGGTCCACTTTGAGTAATGCTGTAAATTATGATACACTTTTTTGTTCTCTTCTGGTAAAACAAAATTGTCAAAAAGTGAGTTATTCCCCCTAAATAAACAGTTATCTGCCCTTGTTGAGCTTGACATTGTCCTAGTTTGATTCTTTAATCATTTTCCTTCAAGAATATATATACTTTTGACTATCTATATGCTTTGTTTTTCTCATCTTTTTTTTCCTGGACACACTTAATTTTTTTTAATAGCTCAAAATAGTTCTGGGAGTGAAAGGCTTACATGTCAGCCATTGGGCCACTTTCAAAATCTAATGCTCAGATTTAAATGACTGCAATTACAAATCAACTCACAACTCGTAACACTCACAAAAACAAAAAATTCTATGAGATTCTTGGAGATTTTCTAGGAGATTTGAGAAATTTTTGGTGGAGGATCAGAACACTGCACTGCCAAGCATTCACATTGCCATTACATGCCATGTGGAAGCAAAATTACCGGATTTCTGATGAAAAAAAAAGATTTTGGTGGGTAGAAATTGCAGCAAGGTGGGTAGAAATGGCAGTGGTTTGAAATTGTATTACTTCCTTGGAGAACAGCAAGAAATGTAGGAGATAATACAGCCCATCACAAAACTGATTAACAGCAACACTTTCAGTCCAAGAAGTCAAGATGGATGGATGGATGGATGGATGGATGGATGGATGGATGGATGGAGTTTTACTGCCTATCAGCCTTTGAAGGCTATATAAGGCCAGCAAGCACGAAAATCACTAGAACAGTTTAGAGTAAACGCAAGTCAAGTCACGGTGTCCCTAGTCATTCGCCTCTTACGAATCGCGTAGGGAGACGCGGTGGGTCAATTCTTACCCCGAACCCACAGGGGGACCAAGAAGTCAAGCGTTCAAAGCTGAGAGTGCATACATGTAGAAGGGTAAAAAGTCCTTGAATAAAAACACTGTCTCCAATTCCAGTTGCACAGATACCCTACCTTGAGGGACTCACGGTTCTCTGACAGAGGCATCGTCTCCAGGTCCTCAATTCCTTGCATCAGGTGCTCATACACCTCGTGGCGAAGCTCGTTCCTGGGACTCAGCATGGCTTGCATTTCATCCTGCCAATGCAGACAATAGTAAGTGATGTGTAACTACACCTCACACACAATATGACACATTCTCCATCTACCAGGGAAAAGACTGTGTGACACATAATCAAGTAGGTCAGTGATTGGGGAGGTGAAGTGCAAAGCAGTACAAGACGCAAATACGGGTGTCAAGTCACAGCCTAAATACCACTATCTTACCGTTGTACATGTGCTAACACATTACTAGCAACAAGACATTCACCAGGGCCTGTATTCACAATGGCGATTTGTCTTTTTAACACTCGATTTATCCCCTAAGCCCGGGTTATCTTGATCGGTTAGATAAGGTACGCTCGTCAGAGGATCCTAGGTTGCGCTTTGCTATATATACTGGTTTCCAGCCAAGGGAGAGCGGAACAGGCAGTTGGAATTGTCTGAGTTTAGAGATAAATCGGGGTTAAAATAAATCGCAGATAAATCGCCGTTGTGAATACGGGCCCAGAGCTGAAAATGAGCTAGCCTTGAAATAAAAAGCAGAAAGGCTTTTTTTTAACCAAATGAAAGAATTATATAGTACGAAGACATCTTTCCATATCAAGCAGTCTGATGAGCTTCCTGTTTGGACAGCATCCAGTGTGCTTGCAAGTGTGCACGGTCCAAATGTAGTCATGAGGTAAATAGGAACACGGTCAGGAACTGGGAAAAGATGTAAAGAATATGGTGGACAAGCAGAAAAAGTAATAGATAAATAATCTTGAGTGAGGATGAAAAGATGAAACTGACAGTGCTTTTGATGTGGAGGTGAAGAACAAGACCAAGGCAAAGAAGATAGAAGGCCAAACAGGGTGGGTATGGAGAGAGAAGTTAGAACCATGAAGAGAGGGAACCCCTTCCACTGATGCATGGCATCCCAGGCCAAAGCCAGAGAGAGAGGAGGGGACTCACCAGGGAGTTGCACTTGAAGATCTCCACCTGCATCTTGTTGTACTGCAACAGCTTGCAAATGGCACTGTGGAAGGAGGTGGGCGGCTCGCACTCCAGCTCCTCGTTTGTCAACAGCGCGATGACCTCGTCCAGGGGAACCTCTCTGCTGGCCGCTGGAAACTGACACCTGAAGCAGCAAAGAAAACACGCATTCTAAAAACAGCCACTACAGGCAAATACGGAAGATGAATTCAGTCATGAGATCAAGTATAAACCCTCTCACCTTGCAGAGAAAGAAAAAAAAGTTGGAATGAGAGCTAGATAAATATCTCGTTTCCAGCAACAGAGCAGTTCAAGATCTCTTGATCAGTCAAAAACATCAAAAGTTTCATAAAGTTGCCTCCATATTTGAATATGATGGCATTATCCATATTGCCTAGATAGATGCCTTGCTCCATCCTCACATCAAAATTGCCTCAGAGAGTGCAAGTACCACCACCAAGACCACTCGATGGAGACAAATATCCAACAGAAAACAACAAAAAAGAAAATATACCTGAGAGACCGGACTCGTTGTTTTAGTTCAAAGGACTGCTGCATCTGAAACACAGAGAGACATTCAATGAAACAAAGCAACTGCTAATAGTTTTCATTTTCATTTAACATTGACATGCAATATTTTTCTTGTAAATGTCCTGACATCATAACTCAAATAAAGTTTCAAGTCGAATTGCAGTCTCTTTTCTTCTTTTTTCTTAACATCCTCAAAATAAAATATTCACAGCAGTCACCAAGAGAGAGGAACTAAAGAAGCAATAGCCAAGGATTTACTTCCAGCATCACTGTACACATCACTTTGCCCACCTTACGGCAGATGATGCAATATCGATTTTCTTGTGCAGGGAGATTGTACCTACAAATGTAGGCCTACTATTAAGTTACGCATTAATGAATCCAAACAGAAGCAAAAAAAAAATATGCATGCAACTATTTCAAAACCCTAACTGATCTACTTTGAACACAACTAATGGTTAAGAAGAGAGTAACAGCAAAGACATCAAAATCAAGGCTTACCAGCGAAGAAAAGTTGTTTTCCATCATTTTGGAAACCTGGGCGAACTCTCCTTGGAGGCTCTGAAAAAGAAAGTAGACTGTTATTATCTTCTGCAATCAAATTGACAGTCCTTTCCCTGACTGATCCTACTACCAGCTGAGATTTTACCACCTAAAATATGTGACCCATTTTCACTGAGTCTCAACTCGCACGCAGCAAAAACGCAGTAGAGGCTGACAAAGGTGATGTGGGTGGATTTTGTGCATTTTGATGTTGTGGCAAAACTGAATCCTGCATACACTTAATTCATGGGGTGCAAGGAGTAAATTCATGGGGTGCGAAGTGTAAAGTCATGGGGTGCAAGGAGTAAAGTCATGGGGTGCAAGGAGTAAAGTCATGGGGTGCAAGGTGTACAGTCATGGGGTGCAAGGTGTACAGTCATGGGGTGCAAGGTGTACAGTCATGGGGTGCAAGGTGTACAGTCATGGGGTGCAAGGTGTACAGTCGGTGCAAGGTGTAAAGTCATGGGGTGCAAGGTGTACAGTCGGTGCAAGGTGTACAGTCATGGGGTGCAAGGTGTACAGTCATGGGGTGCAAGGTGTACAGTCATGGGGTGCAAGGTGTAGTCATGGGGTGCAAGGTGTGGTCATGGGGTGCAAGGTGTACAGTCATGGGGTGCAAGGTGTACAGTCATGGGGTGCAAGGTGTACAGTCATGGGGTGCAAGGTGTACAGTCATGGAGTGCAAGGTGTACAGTCATGGGGTGCAAGGTGTACAGTCATGGGCTGCAAGGTGTAAAGTCACGCAGTGCAAGGTGTACAGTCATAGGATGCAAGGTGTACAGTCGGTGCAAGGTGTAAAGTCATGGGGTGAAAGGTGTACAGTCGGTGCAAGGTGTACAGTCATGGGGTGCAAGGTGTACAGTCATGGGGTGCAAGGTGTACAGTCATGGGGTGCAAGGTGTAGTCATGGGGTGCAAGGTGTACAGTCATGGGGTGCAAGGTGTAAAGTCATGGGGTGCAAGGTGTAAAGTCACGCGGTGCAAGGTGTAAAGTCATGGGGTGCAAGGTGTACAGTCATGGGGTGCAAGGTGTACAGTCATGGGGTGCAAGGTGTACAGTCATGGGGTGCAAGGTGTACAGTCGGTGCAAGGTGTACAGTCATGGGGTGCAAGATGTAAAGTCAATGGAGTGCAAGGTGTAAAGTCATGCGGTGCAAGGTGTACAGTCATGGGGTGCAAGGTGTACAGTCATGGGGTGCAAGGTGTACAGTCATGGGGTGCAAGGTGTACAGTCACGGGGTGCAAGGTGTAAAGTCACGCAGTGCAAGGTGTACAGTCATGGGGTGCAAGGTGTACAGTCATGCGGTGCAAGGTGTACAGTCATGGGGTGCAAGGTGTACAGTCATGGGGTGCAAGGTGTACAGTCATGGGTGCAGGGTGTACAGTCATGGGGTGCAAGGTGTACAGTCATGGGGTGCAAGGTGCACAGTCATGGGGTGCAAGGTGTAGTCATGGGGTGCAAGGTGTACGGTCATGGGGTGCAAGGTGTACAGTCTGTGCAAGGTGTACAGTCATGGGGTGCAAGGTGTACAGTCATGGGGTGCAAGGTGTACAGTCATGGGGTGCAAGGTGCACAGTCATGGGGTGCAAGGTGTACAGTCATGGGTGCAGGGTGTACAGTCATGGGGTGCAAGGTGTACAGTCATGGGGTGCAAGGTGCACAGTCATGGGGTGCAAGGTGTACAGTCATGGGGTGCAAGGTGTAAAGTCATGGGGTGTAAGGTGTACAGTCATGGGGTGCAAGGTGTACAGTCATGGGGTGCAAGGTGTACAGTCATGGGGTGCAAGGTGTACAGTCATGGGGTGCAAGGTGTACAGTCATGGGGTGCAAGGTGTACAGTCATGGGGTGCAAGGTGTACAGTCATGGGGTGCAAGGTGTACAGTCATGGGGTGCAAGGTGTACAGTCATGGGGTACAAGGTGTACAGTCATGGGGTGCAAGGTGTACAGTCATGGGGTGCAAGGTGTACAGTCATGGGGTGCAAGGTGTACAGTCATGCGGTGCAAGGTGTACAGTCATGGGGTGCGAGGTGTACAGTCACACAGTGCAAGGTGTACAGTCATGGGGTGCAAGGTGTACAGTCTGTGCAAGGTGTACAGTCATGGGGTGCAAGGTGTAGTCATGGGGTGCAAGGTGTACAGTCTGTGCAAGGTGTACAGTCATGGGGTGCAAGGTGTACAGTCATGGGGTGCAAGGTGTACAGTCATGGGGTGCAAGGTGTACAGTCATGGGGTGCAAGGTGTACAGTCATGGGGTGCAAGGTGTACAGTCATGGGGTGCAAGGTGTACAGTCATGGGGTGCAAGGTGTACAGTCATGGGGTGCAAGGTGTACAGTCGGTGCAAGGTGTACAGTCATGGGGTGCAAGGTGTAGTCATGGGGTGCAAGGTGTACAGTCTGTGCAAGGTGTAAAGTCATGGGGTGTAAGGTGTACAGTCATGGGGTGCAAGGTGTACAGTCATGGGGTGCAAGGTGTGAAGTCATGGGGTGCAAGGTGTACAGTCATGGGGTGCAAGGTGTACAGTCATGGGGTGCAAGGTGTACAGTCATGGGGTGCAAGGTGTACAGTCATGGGGTGCAAGGTGTACAGTCATGGGGTGCAAGGTGTAAAGTCACGGGGTGCAAGGTGTACGGTCATGGGGTGCAAGGTGTACAGTCATGGGGTGCAAGGTGTACAGTCATGGGGTGCAAGGTGTACAGTCATGGGGTGCAAGGTGTACAGTCATGGGGTGCAAGGTGTACAGTCGGTGCAAGGTGTACAGTCATGGGGTGCAAGGTGTACGGTCATGGGGTGCAAGGTGTACAGTCATGGGGTGCAAGGTGTACAGTCATGGGGTGCAAGGTGTACAGTCGGTGCAAGGTGTACAGTCATGGGGTGCAAGGTGTACGGTCATGGGGTGCAAGGTGTACAGTCATGGGGTGCAAGGTGTACAGTCATGGGGTGCAAGGTGTAAAGTCATGGGGTGCAAGGTGTGAAGTCATGGGGTGCAAGGTGTACAGTCATGGGGTGCAAGGTGTACAGTCATGGGGTGCAAGGTGTAAAGTCACGGGGTGCAAGGTGTACGGTCATGGGGTGCAAGGTGTGAAGTCATGGGGTGCAAGGTGTACAGTCATGGGGTGCAAGGAGTAAATTCATGGGGTGCGAGGTGTAAATTCATGGGGTGCAAGGTGTAAAGTCACGCAGTGCAAGGTGTGAAGTCACGGGGTGCAAGGTGTACAGTCATGGGGTGCAAGGTGTAAAGTCACGGGGTCACTCTAGTTCTTCCCTGGCATTACCCAGGTGTGTGTAATGGGCAATCCAAGGCTTGAATACCTATGACCAAAGCAACCATTTCTAGAGTCTATTTGACCCTTGCAAGGGCAAGTGCACCACACCCTAGTGCAACCAAAATCTACAACACTTCGACCAAATCTTCCCACAGTGAAACACCACTGACTCGGCCTACCTTCATCTTGTGGCGGAGGACCTGGACTTCCAAGGAGGACTTTTCCTTCTCGGCTCTGAGTTTCTCCATCTCCCTGTGCTTGGCAGACAGCTCCGCCTGTGTGGCTGCTCTGTTGGGGGCTGGCGGCGGTGGCACAGAGCTGGGGACAGACGCAAATCTGACATTAAACAGGAATGCATTTACTGATTTCCATCTGCGATGAAACCAAAATGACTGTGAGACTTCCAAATCTGGGCATGCAAGCCAAAGCATTCCAGTGGGATGTGCTCCCTTTTTCCAAAGAAGGGGAGGAAGATGCAGATTTGCAGGAGCAGATCATGGAAATTGTTCAAGTACTGATGGCTGAAGATGATTAGGAAACTGCTCTGTACATGCTATCAGGAAGTTGAGAGCTGTATGCAATAAGGGGATCCTGTAATACCCTTCTTTTTGCAATACCATATTCAAAGTAAAAATAGTGAGGGTATGACATTGACCTACAAGGATAAAGGAGACAAACAGATCTCTAATGATGGCAACAGTTTTTTAAAGAACCTGACTTGTAATTTTTCTGCCATTTTTGTAAACATACAGAAAAACACGCATCTCCACAAGCTAAGACTAGTGTCACCCGCAATGGGTTAACCAACAGACACCTGCTTCAAAAGGGGCAGCCAGCCCCTGAGGCCCCCCAAAGAGAACACTGCTCACCTGTCAAAGGCCACAAAGGGTTTCTTGCTCTGCTCTACCACAGCGGGGAAGCAGCTGCTAAGTGGGAGGGAGTTCACAGAGTCCATGTCCCCACCGCCAAAGCCGCTGCCAATGACAAAGTCTGACGGGGTGACTGCTGGAAACACAATGCCCAGAGGAAACATGCCCCCAGGATTGCCGTTTCCACCAACGTTGGGTACAGGTGATCCAAACTGGTTGTTCCTAGGCTGCGGGATGCGCCTCACTCCATAACCACTCTCCACTATCTTCTCATTGAGGAAAACATCCCCCATGTAAATGTCCACATAGTTCCCCTTCTGGTCAGCCAGTCGTCGCCTTGGCACAACTTGGACGTACTGATTCTCCAACAAGTTTCGCACAAACTCGATTCCCTGAAAGATTTATTCCACAGATTACTCGTGTCATGCCTTGATGTAACTCACTCGATACTCTCAGATGTGGTCATGGACACTACCAATGCGTAAGTACGCCAAAACTCAGTAAATGAGATAAGGATGTATGAAAAAGGAAAAGTTCCAGATATGTACACATTTAGCGCAGAGCAAAATCTCCAGCAAAATAATCATTGAAAATATCTCAAGAATAAATTCTGAGCTAATGAGGAGCATTAGGAAGATATGCAGGTACACGGACGTTATCATTTTTCATTTCTTCCACACTTAATATTTCATAGAACTTGGTGTACACTGCATCCTGTGAAAAGCAATGAACATGTGTAGTGATTAGCATCATAAATATTTTAATACAATGACGAAGCACTCAAAAAAACAATAATTCATTTGATAGAAATTGAGACAGGAAGAAATGGACTACAGAAAATGGGATTGATGGATGGATGGATGGAGTTTTACAGCCTATCAGCCTTTGTAGGCTATGCAAGACCATTAAGCACAAACATCACTAGAATAGTTCCAAGAAAGCACAATTCAAGTCTTGATGTCCCTATTTGTTTGACTCGTATGAATCTTGTAGAAAGACACGGTCGATCTATTCCATTAACCACCAACCTACAGAAGATGGGATGGATGGATAGATGGATGGTGTTTTACGGCCTATCAGCCGTTGTAGGCTATGTAAGGCCATTAAGCATGAAAATCACTAGAACAGTTAACAGTAAACGTAATCCAGTCATGGTGTCCCTAGTTAATCGCCTCTTACGAATCACGTTACCCCGAACCCACAGGGGGTACAGAAGATGGGAGAACACAACAAATGGCTTGAGCCTGTCCACACACCTCTCATTAGCTGGGACAAAGACACTATCTAACGGGACCACCAGCTTCGCCGAATTGCGAGAGAGGTCCCGGACACTGATTCGTGGGAGCATCACTTCCGTTGAGCCACTATTTTACAATAGCTGTGCTATTCGCTCTCCGATGAATCTCACAAACTTAAAATATTAACATGTCAGTCTGAAGAATACTTCTTGATGACAAGTACAGCACCTAAACTTTTGCAATAAAACTAACGGCAACACTGAAAATCATGCGTACATTCCTGCACTGGTCTGGCAAATGTAAACAAATTGATCAACTAGGAATTCTTGCTTCATTACGCTCAAAGTGCCTTTGATTATGAAAGTAATACACTACTTACTTTCAATCTTCCAATTAATTAAATGCAGATAGACATGAAAGACACTACTATGTGAAAACATGATTATTACCACTGTAGCTTCCATTCTACCAGAGGTGATGTTCCCACGAACGTCAAAACGTCACAGAGAGGCCAAATGACAAATCGCGTCAGAACTGCAGAAGCTGGCAGACCCATCAGAGAATGTCTTTGGCTGGTACCCCTGGCTGCTGGGCTTTTGCGGGCAACTCCAGCAGTTTTGCCAGGATTACACTAGAGCAGCCACAGGCCGTCACAGTGCAAGAAGACTGCATCTGGAAACTGAAATCTATTTTCACCAGTCACTGATACGGCCCTTCCTCTAGAAGTAAGGGTGGCAGCCATCACTCACCGCTGTGTCGTTACGCTTGGAAGGCAGAATCTCATGGAGTAGGCACTTTTGGGCAAAGGGTCGCAGGCTGCCCACAGAGGACGGGAGTTCCACCAGAGTCTCTGGACTCACCTCCTCGTAGTTGCCGTAGTCTATGTACTGGATCTTTACCTGCAACACCATAGGACTCTGCAGCCTTCCTCACTTCCTCGAACAGCTCCTCCTTCCTCTCACTGCGTCTTTGCACCCAGTTTAGTTTGGAACTTTTTTTTCACAGTGACATATAGGCACTGTAGTCTTTAATTTGCACAATTTGTCAAAGACTATTGTAGTTCAGGGATTGGAGCACCCAGGTGTTCACTGCAAGATTACTGGTTCAACCTGAGCTTTGAAATGTTTTCCATCTCCTACATTGTTTCAGCACTGTATTGGAAACAACTGAGGGTTCAACCCTAATTTTCAGGAGATAGGCTAAGTTCAGTCAGTAAAGTTGTTAATGGTGCCTATTGCTTCCTCCTCAACAGTGCATGTTTTGTCAACCTGTGCTGAAGTAATCAGCAGGTCCACACACTCACACCCTCTACACACACACACACTCACTCACACACACACACACACACACACACACACACACACACACACACACACCCTCCACACACACACATACACACGCACACACACACACATACACGCACACACACTCACACCCTCCACACACACACACACACACACACACACACACACACACACACACCCTACCCTCCACACACACACACACACACACACAAGCACACACACAAGCACACACACACACACCCTCCACACACACACACACACACACACACACACACACACACACAGACACAGAGGCACACACACAGACACAGACACACACACACATGCACACACACCCTTCACACACACACACACACACACACACACACACACACACACACACACACACACACACACACACACACACACACATACACACACACATTCGCCCTTTCCCACTCCCCACCCCTCTTCTAATCAACATTCAAACAGACCTCAAACTGCAAAAGAACAAGACCAAGCTGGTAGACCCACCTCATGTTAAAAGCAAGGACTGCGAGCTTTTTATCATTTCTTGCTGAGAGTATGTGTTCTTTTTTTACTTAA
>JAWQFJ010013213.1:0-10000 GCA_034096865.1 Theodoxus fluviatilis | reverse complement strand
CAGCAGCAGCAGTAGTAGTAGCAGTAGAAGTAGTAAAAGTAGTAGTACTAGTTGTTGTTGTTGTTGTAGCAGCAGCAGCAGCCAGTAGCAGTTACGGAGGTCTTGGTGGTGGTGGTGGTGGTGGTGGTGGTGGTGGTGGTGGTGGTGGTGGTGGTGGTGGTGGTGGTAGTAGTAGTATTCGCTGCTGTATATGATGCTGCTGCTGCTGCTGCTGCTGCTGCTGCTGCTGCTGCTGCTGATAATGATGATGATGATGATGATAATGTTACAGAGAAGTTCTCCATCACAGAAACTTTACCAGTAAATTTGGTCTCTTTAATGTCATTTGTAGATTTCAGAAAATTTAAAGCCCAAATACACAAAATACATTTCATTCTTCTCTACAACTATAAAGCTCAATGTGTGTGCTTGCGTTTGTTCGTTAAAAATGCATTCCTGTACATTAGCTACTAGATTCAAACTTCACACATATAATCTAGGTGCCATTAAGAAGTACTAGACTATCTACCTTAGTGGTAGTGACATCATGGGAATATTTTTTACAGTTGTTTGTTTGTTGTTGTTGTTTTGCATTAGACTGTTAGGGCTTGGCCACAGGTGTGGTCACATGGTGTGGTAGAGATAAGGATGCTGATGGCAGGGAGAGGCATGCTTTCTGTCCCTCTCAATGATGACCCAATCCATATTTCCACTTAAAGCATGTTTCCTCTGATTCCTTCGGTTATGGTCGGGGGGAGGGGAGGGGGAGGGGAGGGGGGGAGAGGGGGAGGAAGAGGAGGTGGATCTCAGCCGAGTAGGAAGATGGGAGGAGGCGAGTAGAGTAACGAGCAATCGAATCCGCTATTGTCTGCTTCCATACTGATGATACTCCTCTTTCCTTTTCTTTTCTGTCATTTTACTCTCTGGACAGTTGGTCGTCTTTTGCAATATTCCTGTGTAATGAGGTGTGGCGTGTATAAAGGTTATTGTTGAGTAACAAGACGAACAATGGGAAGTAAACGACAAAAACTAGCATATTCTTTATCTGAAACGTGTGGCTCAGCTAAAGAGACAAGTTACACGACCGTTAATGTTATGCATAACTTGTAAAATGTAAGAATGGAACAGTGGTGTTTAAAAACACAACGTTATTCAAACTCGCATAATTCGAAAGTTTCAATGCACATCAACTACCGGCGAATTGGAGCTAATACAACCACTCTGCTTTGATTACATTGAACATCGCGGCGATAAGTATGTAAACTGATGAGAAATTTTTCAATGAAAAGTACACGAGCAAGATGAGCAAAAGAGAACGCTGCAAGTAAATCAGTTCCTTCGTAACTATCTGAGTTATCTCGATCGATGTTGGTCACCGATATCTATACTAGAGTAGTGAGCAAAACCGATGCATTCGAACAGGCAACACGTGCGACACCTTCTGCTACACTATCTAGTCACCTGGTCATATTCCAGCGGAAGATTTCCAACGTATATGTCGTAGGTTTTGAATTTCTTCTGAGCCATGGCGAACTGGTCTGTAAATCCCGAGGCAGCGTGCTATTTACCGCACGGTTCCACTCCAGTCGACAACAGCGCCGCGCAAGGAAGGAAAGTTACTCCAAATAAACAACATGAGTTGCTTTAGAGTTATCTCCCCTGCACGAAGCCAAGGGCGCATTTATTAGGGGAAGAATTTCGAGAGAATCTCGAGAGCTAGGCGTTGTTTAGGTTTCTCGCTCATTAGCAGTAGGTGCGTCTCGCTCGCCTTCGACTAGCCATCGAGGCGAGCCATTTGCCTAACCAACGCGCCCCTAATTCGGCGGTGTCGAGAAGCGTCTCAGCTGGAAGTGAACACCAAAACACCTACTGTCGTGTGATTCCCCCACCCCCACACCCCATCCCACCCAACTTAAATTGAACTTACAATTCCCACACCTCTACGCGATCCCTTGAAGTTGTGATTTTTTCCCCGCCATCCCTTTCAGTTTATTCCTGAGTGTCTGTTTAACTGTTAGGTCGAACTTTGCCGAGTAAATAATTATTGTAGTTAGGATTGCATGAGAAGTTAGACTGGACGTGTTCTTTGTCTGCATACACGACCTAAAGGTGCTTAGCCTTGGCACTAGCATCTTTGTCTCAGGTACCCGGTTATCCTCCTGGGTGGGAAGAGGCAATGCTCGTTAAGCGTCTTGCTCAAGGATGCAACTCTTCGGAACCGCTCATCTTCGAACGCCACTGCACGAGCCCCGAATAAGAATTTTTATGTGAGAAATTTCGAGCTCTTCGGCCGGGCAGAAATATGCAGACGGTCTATTGATAATCAAAAGTCAACTGTATATCGCTATAAGGACGTCTACTTCAAGAGTGAACAAAAGTTTATAAAGAAATCGCATACGTACAGTGACGATGGTCTGGGAACTCCAGGCTCACCCAGTCAATGGTCACCGCATTACCTCATCAGCAGAGATTAACAAGAAAACTGAGCAGAGCACACACATTAATCTGAAGAAAAAAGGGGGGAAAGGAAGGAAGAGAGAGGTTATATTGAGTTGCACATATGATATGCCATTACTTTACCCTGTGTGAACTGAGCCTTCAACGTCTCGCAATTATATAGGGGTGAGCAGAATGGATCATGCACAGTAACCCCACCACCACCATGCATCACCCTTCCTTCAAAACACACATGCACACACAGACATGCACACACACACACACATACATACACACACACACACATATGCACACACACACACACACACACACACACACACACACACACACATGCACACACACACACATGCACACACGCACAATTAGACCATCCATCCACCCCTCTATCACCACCCCCACCCCCCTCCATTATATATCTTCTTTCCTTCTTTGGTTGCCGCGGAGTTCGTTCCTATCCTGTAATATCTTGAACGAATGAATGATTTTATCTCACGTACAAGCCCATCGTAAAACTTACACCTAATGTACCGTAAAAGAACTCCAATTGGGAGAGTATACGATTTCCGAAGACGCTGTACAATCAAATCAAGATGATGGTGCATGCAGGAGACGGCTCATATGGGTTAATGGACGTAATCAATCATCAACATTGACAGTCTATCAAGGCATTGCGCATGCTCAATATATATATATATGCCATCACGTCAGAGTGTATATATATAGGTTGTGAAGTCTTTGTTCACAGTCAAGGAACTTGCTAGAATGTTCAGACCCTCCTTTGTTCTAACCCCCGCCCCGCATATATCTCAGAGCAACATACCATGCAGATGCATCACTTCCCCGAAATAGGAACAAACAGGTTTTCTTCTAGAATGTTCCGACTCTTCTTTGTTCTCATGATGGGCTCCATCCACCTATCCCTATAAATGTTTTGTCGGTGACGAGGGAAATCGAGATGTGAAATTTTGCCCTATCGCCCTTTATGCTTTTTCGTGTTTGAAGGCTCTACACAGCCTTTGCTGGCTGATGGCCAGTGGGACTCGATTTAATGGATTTATGTCACTAGTTAGGTGAATTGTACCAGACTCTACTGTTGCGGAGAGTTCTAAGAACGTGGTGGAAGTGGGTGTTTCTAAACGTTGTGGCCTTATATAGCCTACAAGACTTATAGGCCCATAAACTCGTCCATCCATCCATCTATTAATTGTTCTCATAAGATGCCTTGGCACTGGCCGAACCATTGTTCACGCATCCCAGTCGAGGGTATACCGTGAACAACGCGCCCAGCATTCGGCCTCTCTCACACCTCTCTCTCCATACCTCTCTCTCATACTCATAGCTCGCTCACTCTCCTTCCCATCCCCCCCACCCCCCCCACCCCACCCCCACCCCTCTCCCCTGACCTCTGGCCCCTGCGACCGGTCGGAGGGTCGGAGCGTTAGGGGGCGGAAGACAGCTATTAGGGTCTGCAACGGGGGTTATTGCTTCCCCTGACAAGCTAAGCGCAAGAGTTATCGCGCCTGCTTGGTCAGTACACTGCATTATTGTAAATATGGTGGCAATGGACGCTGCAAATTTCGAACGATGGCGTGTGCCGGAATTAAAGCAGTTCATACGGGAAATGCAACAGCCATTGTCGGGGACGAAAGCAGAACTAATTCAAAGGGTCAAGGGCTGTATTGCTTTGAAGGTAAACAAAGCAATCGGCGGGGAATCCGACATAGACTGTGCCGACGCTTTCAGGCTTTGGCCCCAAAGTTTCCAAATCTAACAACACCATTGGGCCAAAAACTTCCTGATCCAGTCAACCTCAAGACAGGATAGTGTTCGGCAGTGGATTTTCCTGCAGATTTTCGGGATGCAGACCTGTACAACTATTTTGTTTTGAGAATAAGAGTAATCGTGAACTCCCCTCTCGAGCTTGTGGCAGCCTGTGGGGTGTCAATCTCCTCACAAAGCCCCCCCCCCCCCCCCCCCCCTCTTGCACAACGGACTCACGGTTGAACCTGTGTGTGGCCACTACAACACAAGCATGTACAAGGGAATATGCGCTAAACAGGCCGTTTTTTAAGCGGACTAACACTTTCCTTTGAAACAAAGTTTGACGTGTACATAGTATTCCCAGGGCAGGGCGCACTAACCGTCATATTGTCCTCAGCTCAAACACAAAACGCTCATTTTCAGGATTACTGACACACAAACATAGGCACCGTACCTAAATAACGGTATTAATGTCTCAAAGCACAAAATAGAGTACATTAAAAGTTAATGAATATTGCTACATTATCCCTCCAGGTTTACTGGAGGTCCTACAGACTTTATCCCTCCAGGTTTACTGGAGGTCCTACGTACAGACTTTGTCTGTCTGTGTGTGTGTGTGTCTGTCTGTCTGTCCCGACTTCACGGCTGATTTCTCAAAAACTACTGGACGGATTTCCTTGGCATTTTGCACACTAACTGGAAGTTAGGTCCGATTGAATGTGTCAAATTTTCAGAATCGAGGCTTGAAGAGAAAGTGGTTTTTTAAGGTCGTACACTCGACAGCACCTCCCCAAATACTCGATTCATGGAATGGCGAAATTTCGAAATGTATGGCGTCATCAATACCGTGACGTAATTTATTGGGTATGTCTTTTTATGTGTTTTTTTTAAGTTTGTACACTCGGAAGCACCTCCCTAGATAGTCAATTTATGGAATAGCCAACTCGAGATCGAGTCAGAGTTATCTTTTCCTACTTCAGCAAAACGCTTCGATGTATAGAATAGAATTCTTCGGCTTGCTTAGGCGTCAAGGGCCTATCGCCGATTCTGGTGGTTCTCTGGCTGTATTTTTATTGTTCTTATGGATACTGGTCTTCTACCAGGCCTAGTCTATATCACTTGTGAGATAAAGAAAAAGAGAGAAAAAAGGCCTAATTGCTGTGCAGCATCTGCGCCAGTGGTTCCTCCAGCTTGAACATATATCCTTGTAGATGCTTGTCCACTCTGATCTTGAACGAGTTCAGGCTCGGTGTCTCAACTACGCTATTCGGGAGGCTGTTCCACATGTTAATAACTCGCTGGGTGAAGAAATGCTGTCGTAAAGCCGTATTGCATCGGTTTTTCTTGAGCTTGTAGGCGTGATCTCTTGTGACACTATTGTCATCGCAGGAAAACAGATTAATGTATGTGGAACATCTACCAGCAGACGCCAAAAAGCGGAACAACGAGAAGATTATTGACGTTGATGGGTTAGATCCGTATGAAATACCAAACAGTTCGTGGTCTGTCTACAAAAACCACCCCGACAGCACACCAGGGCTGGACCAGCCCTGGCATCCAGCCCTGGCCAGCCCTGGCATCCAGTCCTGGACTAGCCTAGAAATGGTCATTGGGCCAGCCCTGGACCAGCCCTGGCATCCAGCCCTGTCCAGCCCTGGCATCCAGCCCTGGCCAGCCCTGGCATTCAGCCCTGGACTAGCCTAGAAATGGTCATTGGGCCAGCCCTGGAACAGCCCTGGCATCCAGGTCTTGCCTATTCCAGGCCTGGAATTACTGCCTTAGGACCTGCATGGGTTCCAGGGGTGGTCTTGTCCAAGCCCGATAAACTGTCTTGAATCCTTCACTTGAATAACTGTAGCATTTTCTTGAAAAGGAGAAGAATTCTCCAGCAGCCATACCCGGCCAGATACACAGAGAGAGAGAGAGAGAGAGAGAGAGAGAGAGAGAGAGAGAGAGAGAGAGAGAGAGAGAGAGAGAGAGAGAGAGAGAGAGAGAAAGACACAAACACACAAAAACACATCCACATAAACACACACACATGCACACAGAGCGCGCACAGCACACACAAACACAATGAGAGAAGGCAAAAATTGTACAGATTGAATTTAGATTCCAGAAATATCTTACTAAGTGTAAATAACCTTACATGAAAAACAAAGTCATTGATTGACAAGTAACGACATTTATTAGAATTTATCACTAAACAGTCACAGTGTGCAATCTTTGGATTCAGCATGAGTTACATGAGTTGTATAATTATATTCAAAATATATGCATAGATTTATAGATTTAGTTGTACTTTGAGGTTAGAGATAGTTTGGTTTGCTAAATCTATCTATCTGTCTAAGAAAATCAATATTCCATTCTTCCATTTCCTTTCCACTTTCTGCCTACGCATTTTGTTGGGTGGTCTGCGTGCCCGGTCTGTTGCTCTTGCCGCCTTTCTGCCTATCCCGCCAGCAGCTCAGCCACTCTCCTAGGTAAGATGTGTACATCTTCCTCTCGACTTGATGTCGTTTTGAGACAGCATCTGTCAAAACAAATTGGTGAATAAGAATGATATATTTGTGAACAAAGCACAGCTCCAAATAGCAAAACTAAAGCTTCTTCATTCTTCCTCAATAGCTCAGCATTCCATATTCTATAATAACAAATGCGTACAGAACTTGATCAAACACTCTTATTCAGACATATAAAAATGTGCTAAGATTTTGGCACTGCCGCTTCTGATGACAAGAAATGAAATCATTAATTTTATTTTTTTCAGGTCTAAATGGAAGTTGCACGATTTAGATATTTAATATTTCTTACTGAAGAGGGCCTGGTGGAGATTGGACAGCTGTGTAAACGCCGTCTTGCTGAGGTTCAATTTGCCAGATAGGTTGTATTGCCCCTGAAGAGCTGGCGTCATCAGGGTCTTCCCTGCCATCTGGAGAAGGACTTTGAAGGTTTCCTCCCCAGATTAGAGATGTAGCGCATTTATTAGAATTTATCACTAAACAGTCATAGTGTGCAATCGTTGGATTCAGCATGAGTTACATGAGTTGTATAATTATATTCAAAATATATGCATAGATTTATAAATTTAGTTGTACTTTAATAATATAATAATAATAATATGTTTATTTGTAAGGCGCACTTCCTCCACACAGTCAAAAAAGTACATAGTGAAGCTCTAGGGCGCACACACACACAAAAACACGCACACATTATCATACAGTTTGAGCCTGGACATGAAACGCACATACGCACGTTATAATACAACATGCATCCTACACGTGAAGAAACACCCACATGCATTATATACAAACATGAGCCTGAAACATTCAGCAAGTACGAAATATTTTCAATAGGACTTAGAGAACAAGTGGGTTTTCAGATTTGACCGAAAGGAAGCTGCAGTGTTTGCATGACGCACTGAGAAGGGGAGTCCGTTCCAGGTGGTAGGTCCCTGGTATGAAAAAGTACGCTGACCAAATGTTTTTGACCTAACGGATGGAATTTGAAGATGCGAGTGTCGCAAGAAGAGCGAAGTTGTCTAGATGGTGTGTAGATGTGAATGAGTTGAGACAGATAGAGAGGAGCGACAGCAGAGACAGAGTTGAAGCAGAGGCAAGAGGTTAGAGATAGTTTGGTTTGCTAAATCTATCTATCTGTCTAAGAAAATCAATATTCCATTCTTCCATTTCCTTTCCACTTTCTGCCTACGCATTTTGTTGGGTGGTCTGCGTGCCCGGTCTGTTGCTCTTGCCGCCTTTCTGCCTATCCCGCCAGCAGCTCAGCCACTCTCCTAGGTAAGATGTGTACATCTTCCTCTCGACTTGATGTCGTTTTGAGACAGCATATGTCAAAACAAATTGGTGAATAAGAATTATATATTTGTGAACAAAGCACAGCTCCAAATAGCAAAACTAAAGCTTCTTCATTCTTCCTCAATAGCTCAGCATTCCATATTCTATAATAACAAATGCGTACAGAACTTGATCAAACACTCTTATTCAGACATATAAAAATGTGCTAAGATTTTGGCACTGCCGCTTCTGATGACAAGAAATGAAATCATTAAATTTATTTTTTCAGGTCTAAATGGAAGTTGCACGATTTAGATATTGAATATTTCTTACTGAAGAGGGCCTGGTGGAGATTGGACAGCTGTGTAAACGCCGTCTTGCTGAGGTTCGATTTGCCAGATAGGTTGTATTGCCCCTGAAGAGCTGGCGTCATCAGGGTCTTCCCTGCCATCTGGAGAAGGACTTTGAAGGTTTCCCCCCCAGATTAGAGATGTAGCGCTCCTGAGGAACAAAAGTTGACCAGATTAAGTACAAAATCATGTATATAAACATGGACAACACTAAAAAAATTACTATACTAAATCAGTGTAGATATCCACAAACGGAAATCCGCTGTGTGACGGTAGAGGCGAGACAGAATATGGACAGGAATGTGCTATCAAAATGCAGAACATCTGGCAATATGCAGGAAGTTTATCGATAAAGAGTATGGCTATAGAAGAAAGTGTCAGAAAGTTTTGGAGCTAATAGACCTCAGGAGGTGGGGCAGACAAAGTGGGGAGGAGGAGGTGGAGGAGGAGAGGAGGAGAGAGAGAGAGAGGAGGAGAGAGAGAGAGAGAGAGAGAGAGAGAGAGAGAGAGTGAGAGAGAGAGAGGAGAGAGAGAGAGAGAGAGAGAGAGAGAGAGAGTTTTTCATTTGTTTATCCAAGCCGAATGACATGTTAGTAATAAATACGCGTAGCATTTTTTAATTTCTGGCTTCATATTTCATGGTAAGGTAGTGATTGTACAGTCAGTAACTCCTTACAGTAGAAGTATCTTTTGTTGCTAGCACTTTCTTAAATGTCAAAAATGAATCAAATTATTTCCTACTCCCTGTTGTATTCTACATTTTCTCTGCAGATATGAAATTAAGAAATTTGATATATATCTAGAACTTACAAATTGTTGTCGAGTTGCAGGGTCTGCTAGGGACAGATTCAAACGTTCCAGTTCTTCTTTGGATTCCAGTGGGTATTCAAACTCCACTGGCAGAGCTGGCCTCTGGAGTCTTTGCTACCCGTCTGCTGCTTCTGTGGAGTTAGCTATCCTCTCACTCATGCTGGCAACCTGCTGATGTAATTGTGACACCATCACCAGCAACTTCTCATTCTGACGCAGCAGAATACGAAATTGAGGAGTTAGATCTGAAAAAGAAAATGCAGGAGGATCTACATTAGGGGACAAAACGGCATTGGAAATGGGTCAACACAGTCATGCTTTTCATGGTGAGTTTTTTAAAATAATAATTGAGGGTTATGTCTTTGCCCCCCATGTTTTGGAGACTTAGAATAAAGAGAATAAGCTGAAAATTTGCACATACATGTAAACACGAATGATAATTTATGTAAAGTGTGTTAGAAAATTCATTCTTGTGTGATCCTCTTGCAATTCAAGTTTAAACTTTATTTAACCTTAACATTGATTTTATCAAAATGTAGTTGACATTTTGCAGTGACGATAGTGCTCCCTACTTTATTTTTGCGTTGGTTACTGATAATGTGCAGACATTATAGCTTGCATGTGTAGAAATGGATGCTACATACAATAAATAAGGTGTATCAATAAAATATACACTGAATATTTTTTAATGTGTGCGTGTTTGATGTGTCAAATTGCATGAGCGTAGCTCACTTTTTGAACAGTGAATTTTCTTGAAAGACTGTTCGTCAATTCCATGCAGAGTTATCTCCCCTTTGACCACATTGACATCTCAATGTGGTCGAGTTTTTCCGTGGAAGCAACACTGACGCC
>JAWQFJ010013210.1:75000-88796 GCA_034096865.1 Theodoxus fluviatilis | reverse complement strand
CTACCCCCATCCTCTTCTCTCTCTCTTCTCTGCCGGTTCCTGACGCACTGGGTATAGCGCCCATGTGCACGAACAACATGCACATTTGGTATTCTTTCATATAACCACAGTGTCTAATGAATCTTATCCTCTAACATTCGAAAAAGGTATTACTGAATCGGTCTCTCAAATAGTCCCTACAACATTTGTATTATAGCTCAGCTGAAACGTAGATTACACTTTATTTTCTGAAGGGGGGGGGGGGTATTCCCCTAGTGACATTATACTAGATCGGCGGAGCGGAAAAACAAAAGTACAAATTTTTCAAGTTTCAGCTATATCCACAAGTGGTGGATTAACTAGTTCGTGGAAGTCATGCAGAGGTGTAATTTTAATCCCACCGGATACATTAATATCCTTCATAACCTATTTTATTCAACATGTTAAGTCTCTATTACAAGTGAAAATAAAATAACGAGTTCAAATGGTAAACGTACATCTGCCAAAAACATTACACCAATCTAGAATATTACAGTAAGTTTCCCACAATGCAGAACGCTCAGCTTCTAAAGCGGGATTACCCCAGCCATTACCGAATTGTGCTTACAGCAAGTCAATTCACGGGTATATAGACTCCTTAAATACGAAAATCATGAAGACAATGCACATAATGCAAAGCAAAAATGTTACACACTGTAAACACCTCCTGTCGCGTCACGCAAGCAATACAACAGGGTGAAACAACCAATAATGGATTTCAAACAAAGCAAACATCGCCTTTGTCGCAAAGCGTTAGTGCGTCTTTGGACGACGCAAGGGACAGAACGTGGACGAGGAGCAGTTACTCAGCACGAATTCCATTATCTCGAGAATGTGGCGGTCCAAAATTCGAGGCGACATCTCCAACCGGCACGTGACAATTCGGCTCTAGGTGCAGACGACCCCTTTACCAATGGTTCCTATGTGCCCCGAGCTGAACCTTAACAGAGGAAGCATTCTCCAACTCAGTCCACTAAAAGATACAGTACTTCCGGGCCATACACTGGCATCAGTTTGGAAGGGCCAGCACCACTGCCATCTGAGCTCTTGTGATACATCCCTCTGGACAATACTTCCCATCAATGCCAGTCAATTCAGCAGAGAGAAAACTCGGTGATTGACTTGCAAAAAAGACTTGTGTGTGGGAAATATTATAAACAAATAACCAACGCGTCCCCCGCGCGTTTCGTGGAATCTTACATGGATGTTTTGGCCACGTGATTCTTGTGGGCGGGGCTAAGCGGAAATTTGCATTGAGATTATGCCTCGAAAACCGCTGAAAGCCCCGCCAAGCAATGCACATGGTCTCCGGGCGTAGGTTTCTCGTCAGTCCGGACTTGCTATCTCTCCAATGAAAAATTAGAATGAAGTTGACAGGCGGCATGTGGACTCACCTAAATTGAAATAAAAACTTCATCCTATGAACAAATGAACGAGGGGTTTCCAACCACTGAAACCGTAGGCACAGTTTTGTTCGCCAGACTTTGCCCAAAATTGAAGCATTTGGCTGTTAAATAGTGATCACATCTAGTCTGACACGACCTGTAGCTTGGCTTGGTTTGACTAAACTAGCATCAGCGAGTCGCTTGATGATTAACTAAAAACATGTCGTCAATCAAAAATGGGTCTATACCACTTAATGCATTTTCGGGTTCCAATGAATTCTTGATTCCATAACACTAAAGAGAGTCCAGTTAAGGCGGGCAAACATTTATTTCACATTCGCATACTATGTGTGGGTCTGACAGTATATCACCAAATGCGTGTGTTTCAAATGGTGGACTTCGGAGATCCAAGAATCCTCTAGCCTTGAAGGCATACACAGCATAGACATGATTTACAATGACACCTCAAATAGTGAGTGAACCTGATTCACCTTCGTCCAAGGACAAATGGGTCTCGCTGTGTCATGGCGACATTTATGTCCAGTGGTTCGTCTTTGATATATATGTGCTTCGTTGCCTCTCTCGACAATGGATGCGTGTGTACCTATTGTGCAACTCGCCCATTTCCAAATTGCTGTTCATTTGTACCTGCCAGATCCTCCCTGGAAAGATATCACGTGCGAGGATAGTTCAGCACGACAATGGATTTCTCTGGGTAGGATTACACAGTCCCCGACGGATTCAAAGACGGCCAACAAACGCTGCGTGGCAGACCGAGAATAGAAGTTTCGATGAGTTTTTGCAAAGGACAATCGTATCTCGGGATGGAATGAATGACTGGGTATAAGAGGGTTCACTTAGAACATCTGTTACAATCGATAGTTTGTTTCAACTGTATACCCAGATAAAAAATTCTATAGAAACTTCTATAGACTTTTGGTTATAGAATTCCATAGAATTCTATAGAAATTTCTATAGAATTCTATAGACATTTATAGAATTCTATATCATCTATAGAAGTCTATAGAAGTTTCTATAGAATTTGTTTTATCTGGGTATCCTCAACGACATATCAGACGGTGGCTACCTATGCACCAAAGATCTGTACGACCACAAAGAAAAAGGAACCACCCCAAAAACAAGCATACAGAGAGCGCCGTTTCCGTGACAGTAATGATGATAATCACTCAATCAACGTGGGTGCCTTACTGTACTCATCTTTAAGCCTCGTACAAATCAGAAGGTCAGTTACAGTAGCGACTTACATTATTTCGCTGAAAGCTCAAACAACCCCGCACTTACAGACTAGGGCCATCAGACGTCTTGTCATCATTTCTCAAAAGTTGGGACCCTAAGTCGTGCAGTCCATCAATGGAGACGGTAAAGAGTCTAGGCAACACCTTGTTGATAGTCCCAAGTTCCCAATATTCGCATCTTCTAAGTAATGAAGTGTCAAGGGAAACGGGAGAAATATGCATTGGTCACACAACACCTACATTCACATTTCTCATCTCGAGGTCCACTGGCTTGGCACTGCAAGGTTTGTTGAAACTTTGCTCGAAGTTGAGAGATATACGAAATGGTGTATTTCAAATTCGACGTTAGAATAAACATGATTGTCAGAGCGTCTTTTGATCCACAACACTCCACAGAGTCCTCACCCATGGGAATCACATTCTTCTTGCCAGTCTGGGCATTGCCCAGGTGATGACGAAAAATGAATTGAAATCGAGAGCAGGTCATTCAAGGATATCCACGTGAACGAATAGGACTCAGAATAAACTGCTCAAGCTCACCCATGCATATCATACATCGAACTTAAGAGAAGAACGATTATTTCAGTCAATCAATAAATCACACAACACAATCCACTTGGAATCGAGGCTTATTATGCCATGCCAATCACACCGAACGAGTCAACCATACGAATCACATGGGAATCATGTGATTATGGCGAGATGTCTTCCGGATGAATGACGGCGTAGGAAGACCGTTCACTTGCCCAGGCAGACAACCGTCTTAGAGAGGCGACCCAGAACACCTCCTGGCTAGTCTTGTCCCACGCACTAGCAGCTACATACGTCAATGGCTCTTCACTCTTGTACTGCTGAATCGCCACCTTGTTGTTAAGGGTAAAGTTCTGGCGAACGTCTAGGTAATTCAGGGGGGTATGGCTCATTTTGGAGAGCAGCCCGAACAGGTAGACATCGTCTACAGGAATAAAAGGTGCACGGAACGACGCTTTGTAGAGTCCTGGCACAGCGTCTGCCGTAAAGAGGGCAACGTAACCTGAACAGAAGGGCGGGAAGAGCGATTCACCTCGAAACACTTCAGAGGGAATATACCACTTGCTCTTCTTGTCACGGATGATCTTGCTGGTGCCGCCCTCTTTGAAGTGGCACATGACTGTGTGGTTCTTGTCCACCAGCTGGGGAAGGAAGCTCTCGGCAACCTTGAAGACGTTCACGAACATGTCGTCATCGGCCTTCAGGACGTAGCGGGCCTGGGGACAGTAGTCGTTGATCCATCGGAGAGCCATGATGCTCTTGAGCGTCAGGTTGCGGAAGCTGTCGATGAAATCCCCCTGCACGATGTCTCCAAAGGCCACGTGCTCGTTGTTGACGCGTATCTGGTGGTTGGAGTCGGAAGGGCGGCCCAGGAGAAAGATGGTCCTCACGGAGATGTCTCTGAAGACGTTTTTCCCAGCCCACGTCTCGCGGAGGACCCGTCGGCGCTGAACGTTGTCCCAGGCGCTGTGGAAGTAGATGAGCAGGTCCACGGGGTCTCTGTCGCAAAGCTTCCTGTTGTCGATGACGAACCTGGAGAACAGCGGGTGCGGCCGTTTTGCACGGTAGGGCGTGGACTCGGGGCGGTCATCGAACCACTGTCGAAAGTTGCTGAGGAGCAGGAAGGCGGGTGTGGACACGGTCGTCATGGGAACCTCCGTTTCCAGTAGGGACGTGGTGTTGGTGGCCCGGCCCACCTTCTCCTTCAGGCTGGACAGGTCAGGCAGGTCGGGCAGACTGGGCAGCGAAAGCTGCATGTTGCCGATTTGCCTCTGGAGTCTGGTGAAGCTTGTACGTGTGTAGTCCCCGGCCATGAGGATGGAGAAAACACATACTGACACCACCACCACCGCCAGCAACCCCTCCAGACGACGCCGCCTTGGCAACACCACCTGCATTGTGTCTCCTAGGAACAAACGGTCCGTTTTAAAATGGAAAGTGTGTTCCTGTGTTTGCCTTCCCAAGGTAGTCAGGTCACGGCGACTGAAGACTGAGTCAAGGTGACCCAATGAAGGTCAAAGAGGGGAAGCGTGACGCTAGGGAGGTCACTGCGATTCGTAATGGGTCGAGAAGAATGAGAGCGGTCAAACTGACCTGGAACAGTACATGTGCCTCGAAATTGCCGGCAAAGTCTCCTGCAAATAGTCACACTTCTCTCATGCAACCGTGAAAGTCTCAAGAAACCCTGTGCCTAACTGATTCTTACTGTATTGTTTTTCAAAAGTTCTTCCCAGTTTAAGGACCGCTCGTTAAAACCTTTTGATGTCAAGCGATCTTCACGAGCAAGACTCGAACGTTTCAACCCTTGGGGAAGTTGCGACACTGTCCGCACGCTTGGCACGAGAAATGTAGGGAAGAAGTGCTGTGTACAGCTATCACGCCCTCAAAGCCGAGGGCAAACTGCAGCGAGGAAGCGACAAAACCAAAACATTCCCGATTGGCCTGAAGGTGCTCGCTGGAACATCAAAAAGACGGGCGTCCAGTCACGGCGGAGAACGCGGCTGTTGAGACGGCAGATTATCGGGGAGGCGAAAACAGGAGGCCAGCTAAGAAGAGAGCACGTTCCTTCCATGCACGGCTCGGCGTCCATTTGAAGTGGCGCCTCCGCTACAGAGCGGTCCAGGAGGCAGCTGTGTTGGCCATCACGAGGGTCAGTTCAGTAACGCCTCTGAGGAAGACGCAACAACATGCACGTCAATCACTTCCTAGGGCAGGCGACCGTGGGGCGAAACATTCCAGTCTGCACGGACTCCCGGGGAAGTCAGCCGCCTGTCCCCGACGGGGGCGGACACAGAGGGCCGTTGTTGTATCAACACCTGGGACTGGGGGTCTTCTTTCCCCCTCAAACCCTCTTCCTCTTTTTCACACACAGAGACCCTCCTCGCCGCTCCTCTTCTCTTCCTTTCTCTGTGGCTGGCGTCAGAATTTGCCAGCAGGCCGGGCAAGCCAAAAGGTCGTGTCCCTTGGATGCACTCTCCTACGGAAGGAGGGATGTTTGGTACACAGCGGCCGCCACCGTCTCCTACAAAAGGAGAAAAACACCAAGTCAGTGGTTGGGCCCTGGTACATACATGAAGGCAAGGAGCGGCGAGTCTATGACTATCAAGGTCGGGAAGTTGTCGCCAATGTGCGCCAATACTCGGAAATAAGTTTCCATCTCGGCAGAATGATTGACATTTGAAAATGCAATGGGTTAGGATGGCTGCGTAAAACTGCAACATTCCTGGCTGCTATGACTTGCGTGATAATCAAACAGAATTAACTTGACCAATTTTCAAAATCAACCATTATCATTACAATTTATTTGAATCGTGTCTTCCAGTACAGACTGATATGTAAGCAATTTTCATATGATAGTGAATTTGCGCAGGCAGACGAGAAAGGACGAAAACTTCATTTTGGTTGACAAGGATCTTTGTAGGTCCCACCGTACTCCCAGTCAGCGAAGCTCTTAGAGTGAGCATTGGTGGACGTCGAAATGCGACAGATATCGATCATCTTTTGCAATAAAGGGCTTGCTTCTTTCCACTATTAATGACTTGTGCAACGACAGACGAATCTTCGTTTGTGTGTTTGGAGTGCAAGATGTCACAGGATAAAGTGCTCTCCGACTGCCAAACAAAAATACTACAAGTCCCTCTTAAATGCAATGAACGTCGTGTGAAGGAGGAGACTAGACTCACCCATATAACTACTGAGTGGTTTGCACACTATATTACACGACCACACTTAAAAGGAAGTGTTTTTTTTTGGCGCTGCGTGCAGACGATTTCAGGCATTTTGACACGGTCGTGCGCAAGGGCACCGTCTCACATTTCGAACGGCCAGAAACACTAGAAGCATTGAGTCGCCAATATGGACGCACGCAATTCTTCTGTTCTGAACCTTCCCTGTTCACACCTTCACAAACATAGCTTCTTTTTCTCCACCTTCCCCTTCTCTCCAGCCCTGTCATGCCCTTTACTCCACTATTAACTTCTATTCAACACCACCGCCACCCCGTCCTCCCTCATCCTCCACTCCCTCACCCTTCCCCTACAACTCTCCTCCCCTTACAACCTTCTCAACTCCCTACTTCCCCTCTCCCCAACCCCCCTTTCCCCGGCGTCTCCTGCACTGATCGAAGAGCCATGTTTGGCAAGAGCTTTGTGTCGTGTCCAGCTCGAATGTTTGGCCATGGCTCGGGCTTCTGAAGCGCAGCGGTTTGTTTGGTGGCAGCTTTCCTTAGCACTGGCAGCGAGAAAATTGCGTGGTTGCGAAACACGCACTCACACTGAAGCAAGCAGCATGGCCCACCGTGAATGCATGTGTTACAAAACGCAACACAATACAACAAACACATACCATGAAGTGTGGAGACATTCGTGAGTGGCTTAGTGCGAATGCTAATACAATTTGGCCTAGCTGTTTGTGTGTGGATGTGGTGTGTGTTATTGTAGATGTATGTGTGTGCGTAGATGTGTGTATGAGCGCGTGCGTGTGCGTGTGCGTGCGTGTATGTGCGTGTGTAATTGTGTGCGTGAAAAAACACTGTGTGTGCGTGCGTGCGTGTGACCGATTATCTGTCCGTCTCTACTTCATGTGTATTTGTGCGTAATTCTTTTTTCTTACTCAATCATAAATGATCTTTCTCTTTGTTGAATACTCGACCATATCATCCATTTTCTCACACTGCAGCAGCACCATCGATTTACTTGTTACAGTGCTTTTCCAATTTATGTACCGTACTCCAATGCAAAGCTGAACGAAAGATCATACAAAACCTAACACCTATACCCACCTACACATATGCACCCATCTCCACACCTGCACGCACCTTCACACCTGCACCCACCTCCACACCTGCACAACCTCCACACATGCACCCACCTCCACACATGCACCCACCTCCACACATGCACCCACCTCCACACCTGCACCCACCTCCACACCTGCACCCACCTCCACACCTGCACCCACCTCCACACCTGCACCCACCTCCACACATGCACCCACCTCCACATCTGCACGCACCTCCACACATGCACCCACCTCCACACATGCACCCACCTCCACACATGCACCCACCTCCACACCTGCACCCACCTCCACACATGCACCCACCTCCACACCTGCACCCACCTCCACACCTGCACCCACCTCCACACATGCACCCACCTCCACACATGCACCCACCTCCACACATGCACCCACCTCCACACATGCACCCACCTCCACATCTGCACGCACCTCCACATCTGCACCACCTCCACACCTGCACCCACCTCCACACATGCACCCACCTCCACACATGCACCCACCTCCACACATGCACCCACCTCCACACATGCACCCACCTCCACACATGCACCCACCTCCACACATGCACCCACCTCCACACATGCACCCACCTCCACACCTGCACCCACCTAAACTAAGTTAAGTACGCAAACGCATCCACACACTTATTCCTAACCGCTTCTCTCTAAACCCCCCCCCCCCCCACCCCTCTCTCTCTCTCTCTCTCTCTCTCTCTCTCTCTCTCTCTCTCTCTCGCGCGCGCTCTCTCCACAAGAGTGTATACACGCACACACGCACACACACACACACACACACAAAACACATACACACACATACACAAACACACGTACACATACACACACACATACACACACAAACACACACACACAAACATACACACATACACACACAAACAAACACATACACACACAAACACACACAAACACCTTCCCTCTCCTTATGATTTGACCCCTGCATACCGACACCCAAGCTAACATCCACCAGAAATAAAATTAAGAAATATGAAGCACATACGGCAGAGCCCTCCCTTCCTTTGAAAAGCTTTTCGACCGGACGTATTCGAAATCAACAGCTTGCCATTCAAAGGTGATAGTGTGACCTTCATCTGCAGCTGAAAGCTGTTCATCACATGTGTTTCATACAGGCAGACGCATACGCTCACACAAACATACAAACATATCCACACACGCATGCACACACACACGAACACATACGCCCATGCCCCCCACCCCCACCCGCAAGCACAACAAAACACGCCCACCCACCCACCCCCACGCATACACACAAACAAACACACACACACACACACGCACAAACGCACACGCACAAACACACGCTGGCATTCATTCCACTCCATCCAACCCCTCTGCTCCCTCCCTCCCCCCTTACACACACAGGTACCTATGAAACAGCGAAATGGATGTCCCACGGCAGCACCTCGAATTCCATTGAGAAGAAGGCACATGGCTCGCACAACGCAGTCGCCACTAAGTCAGGGGATCTAGACTTCCGGTGATTTCAAGGAAATCCGTTTCCTTCAAATGGAGGCGTGGAGGATTTCACCGTGATAGTTTCCAGGCTTCGGGGCCACCCTGGACTTAGGACACAACCCGGGCGATCTGGGTTATCGGAGACATTATTAGGATCTCGAGGAGTCGATAGCACTGTCTACATGCAAGCAGTGTGGACAAGCCCTGAACTTCTAGTAGACCGTTCATTCGGGTCAACTGAAAAGCGATCTCTTTTGTCTACCAATTCACACGCAAAAAACGGATTTGTCACATTATGTTGCAGTCGTGACACTATGACGGAATGACACCGACGTAAATTCCGTACTCAACAATACGAACCATGCAGCAGAAATGAGTCACATACAGAGGAGAGATCCGATGCATGGGATGATGGAAAAAACCGCACATAATATTCGCGAGGAAAGGAAGATAAACAAAGAAAAGTAGGGTAGAAAGAAAAGTCTGTGAATGTCTTAATATACCGCTCTTGAAATGAATCGTAATAATGTCAGCTTCAGCATGAACATATGCAGTTAGGTAAACTCCTTGAAGTTTCAGTGAATCACTGCTTCTCAAAATCCAGAGTGAACACTTAAATGAACATATGTAAAGCAAAGTGAAATCTGTTTACGATCAAGGTAAAGAGACCGATAAGTTTTCTGCCACCATCAGCTCTCGTGCCCTGGCTGGTGACAGCAGCGGCAGTATCTCTAAAGACTAAAATGTCCGTCTTTATTACATGTGCCGCCTGTAGCTTTGACCTTTCACACAGTTCTGAGCAAAGTGCATGCCAGCGTAAGGAGGCCCTACCCTCTTCCCTTGCTCAAGGTTAAATGACGATGGTAGCTGTCCAAGATGAATGGAGCTTTACAGCTTATCGGCCTTTGTAGACTATTGAAGACCATTAAGCACGAAAATCACTAGAATAATTCAAAAGAAGTGCAAAGTCACGATGTCCCTATTTATTCGCCACTTACGAATCGTGTAGGGATCGAGACACGGTGGGTCTATTCTTTTAACCCCCGACCCAACAGGGGGATGCTATCCAAGTATCCAATGGCATGCACAGTCCGTGAAAAAATGTGACTGCATGAGAAAACAAGGCTCAAGTCGGATAAATGACAATATGAGATATTTCACCCACAATATTATCTATTCATTCATTCATTCATTCATGCACATTCAAACAAAAACAGTATGTTCATGGACAACAGTTTTGTGTGTGCAGTAAATTTCAGGAAGACAATTACGTAATCTAGTGCTCTGATGGCTTCTCTCAGTGTTTACTCGAAAACTGTTATGCCTGCATGAAACTAGTTTCTAAGGGACGGTCAAAAATATCAATGATCAAGTTGTCCTTGGGTTTCTGTCGCTTCTGTGACTTTGATCTTGGAGTAAGGACTATGTATGTAAAAGGCCATGACTGGAACGGTCATGTTACCAACTAGCCCTGCATTATGTCTGGTGCCAGAGAAAAGCTAATTTTATAAGAAAATGCCAACTCTGCATTTTCTCCGATATCTTCAATTCCGATATGGCCTTGCCGTTTGAGAACAGACAAAAATACGGATGTGTCCAGAGTGGTCCCATCACCGCCCTCGTGTCAAGCTCCTTGGCAATGCTGTGAACAGCTTTCCAGAAAATTGCAGTGTTACAGCTCGTCACGGACAGACAAACATACAGGCGGATTGACGGACGGACGGACGGACGGACGGACGGACGGACGGACGGACGGACGGACGGACAGACAGACAGACAGACAGACAGACAGACAGACAGACAGACAGACAGACAGACGGACAGACAGACAGACAGACAGACACACACACACACACACACACACACACACACACACGGACGGACAGACAACTGCTGACTCACAGACGACGTGAAGGAAATTCAGCAGCTCACTAAGGTTACACATGCGAGTCAAAAATAATACATTTATCCCTGAATTACATACTGATCGCAATGAAAATAGCATTTTGCGGTGTTTTCAGCACAACATGCAAGGCATCCTTGGTTCATTGCCAGCCAGTGATGATGGCTCCATTCTAAAGATCTCAGTACCAAAAGGCGCAGACCACTGACCAATTCCACTTGTCTGGGTCCCGACTGTCCTTATACACGAGCTATGTTGGCAAGTTTCTTTCCCTACACTTGAAGTTTAGTAACACCAGACAAAGCTGTACAAGGCCACTGACCTACAAGGTTTGCACTGATAATGGTTCACTAAGTTTGCCTTCGACCGAAAGCAGGCGCGCGTATGTGACTGTGTGCATGTAATCATCGGGTCTGTCTGCCTGTTTGCTCTCTCTCTCTCTCTCTCTCTCTCTCTCTCTCTCTCTCTCTCTCTCTCTCTCTCTCTCTCCTCTCTCCTTGCCCCCCACCCCCCTTTCCTGCGTGTGTGCGTGCGTGCGTGTGTGTACGTGCGTCTACCTGCCAGCCCGCCAGTCCATCTGTCTGTCAGTTTGTCTGTACATCTCTGTGTTTGTACGTCCTTTTATCTGTGCGTCTATGTATCTCCTTCCGCCTGTAGGTCTATTTGATCGTACATCCATCTCATTGTCTTCTTCTCCCCCGCCCCCCTACCCTCCCCCCCCCCCCCCCCATCCCCCTCCCCTCCCCCCTTTGAATGATAAAATATAACGATTTATTCGTGCAGAACGCCGTGCATCATGTTAACTATTATTTCAGGTTTTGTTCAGAATACGTCTAATTACAAATGACTGAGACACAAAGAGAGAAATCTATCTTTTATCAGACGTTTACTTCACACACAGAAAATATTTATATTTAGTACCTTTGCGATAGAAACACCTAAGTTCATATGATCACTTTTAAGATGCATTGCCTGATCTGCACTTCTTTTCTGCATTCCTTTTCATATCTCAATACAAGACATGAACGTATCACAAGATTTTGCGGCTATATTGAAAGAAAAATCATTGTTAAAATGGAGAGGCTTTGAAGGTCTAACAGGACGAAAGCTGTGGACATAGGAAACACAGTTACTGACAGAACCAGGAAATAACAGGTTGAGTCACGGGAAGCCAATCTCTTCAAACAGGTGTGTTTTCCTGCATTCACTGGCTGCCTACCTGTCCTTCTTTCAAATAACCCCCGCCCCCCATCCCCACCCCCTCCACTCTCTCCCATCGGCTTAAACCCCTTACCCCCTCCCACACACTCCCTCTCATCGGTTCACACAAACCCATCCCTTCCCCCCTCTTTTCCCCTCGACCTTCCTGGCACACCGACCTACTTCCCCTCTGCTCCTTCCTTTTGTTTGCTCTCTCTCTGTCTGTCTGTCTTTCTCTCTCTCTCTCTCTGTGTCTGTCTGTCTCTCTGTCTGTCTGTCTGTCTGTCTCTCTGTCTGTCTGTCTTTCTCTCTCTCTCTGTCTGTCTCTCTGTCTGTCTGTCTGTCTGTCTGTCTGTCTGTCTGTCTGTCTGTCTTTCTCTCTCTCTCTCTCTCTGTGTCTGTCTGTCTGTCTGTCTTTCTCTTTCTCTCTCTCTCTCTGTGCCTGTCTCTCTCTCTGTCTGTCTGTCTGTCTGTCTGTCTGTCTGTCTGTCTGTCTGTCTGTCTGTCTGTCTCTCTCTCTCTCTCTCTCTCTCTCTCTCTCTCTCTCTCTCTCTCTCTCTCTCTGTGTGTGTGTGTGTGTGTGTGCGCGCGCGTGTGCGTGATTGCACAGCCTCTGCTTTCATACTTGGAGACACAAAATGTGCCCAATGCTCAACTTCCCAATTTTCATTTGTCGCCATTTTTTCTTTTTCCTACTTCCTAAGCTTCCCTCCTCTTGTCTCGTCATATTGGATCTCCAGTCTTGTCTTAACGGATGATGCCCTGTTGTGACATAAAGTCAAAAGCCAAGCGAGATGGCAGTGAGCATTCTAGGCGGATAATGGCTTATTGTAGAAAGAACTCCCTGGTTGAATTTATTGCTTTTCACAGCAGTAGCCCTCTATTTCTGACACCGTACACCACATATTTGTGTCATACACACAGCATTAGGGTTGTTGTTGTTTTTTTTGCTGCAGCGGAACAAATATGCATTAGAGGCGATGCAAAGAAACATGAGTAATTTATGGTGCTTTCCTAGTTTCGATGAAAAAAGAGCAATTTATTAAATGTTCACACATGCATGCACGCACACACACACGCGCGCGCGTGCGCGTTCGCGCACACACACACACGCACACACACACACATAAGCGCGCGTGCACACACACACAGACGCACTAGCACGCACACACACACATACATGCACGCACACACACACACACACACACACACACACACACACACACACACACACACACACACACACACACACAGCATTGTCCAGAAAAGATTGAGTGACATCTTGAGTTGCAACGTTCGTACCACTTGTTGTTGCTGGTAATCAAGGCAGTGTCAGAGCGAAAAACAAGGGCTCCGCGTTTATCAGTCATGAGGTTATCTACCTCAGACAATGACTCACACAGCACCAGTCACACTGCGCATCGATATTCATCAAACGGGTCCAAATTATTCATTGAGCAATAATAGCGCATGATAGCTCACATTTCGACAATGAGCATCCACTTTGATCCACTTGTTTTGCGTGCTGACAACAAGCACAGCGAACATCACATTGTCAAAACTCTTGTAGGCAAGCTCAACATCAGGGCACTCAAGGATATGGGTGATGACCCGATCCATGCCGTATGTTTCCAATAGTGCCAGATACACATGTGTTGTATTTTTCATAGCAAGAATGATCCAGACAGGTCTGGCAAATCGAACAAACGGCAGC
>JAWQFJ010013210.1:32500-67500 GCA_034096865.1 Theodoxus fluviatilis | reverse complement strand
TCTGTGAACTAAACACAATCGATATAAGAGTGATGAGGCATCATATATGAAATGTCCATTCTGTAGAAATGAAGCAGAGAACGAGGAGCATTTTCTGTTTGTTTGTAACACATATCGCGAAGCACGAAAGAAATACATAGAAAAAAATATAACGAGAAACAATCATATGAGACTGACAAAATTGCTGGACAGTAATAACATCAGGAAGGTGAGAAATGTTGCAATGTACATTTTCTATGCTTTGAAACTACGCAACCAAATGGTTGAAATGATATCAAACCCTGCAGATATGTGATGCTGTACGTACATTCTTCCACTGTTACTTCATAACTCAACGAAAACGTGTACATACAGGGATATGTTCATTAAACATGAACACTAGTAAAAAGCAACTGTAAATACTTAGAAATCCAACTCCACTTTATATATACATAATCAGGTCTCCTATACACTTTTCCATTGAATCATCACTGTACATAACTTTGATGCTGTTTAAACATGTGCACATATGAATATAATCGTGTAATTTTATGCTGTGGGTCGTCGGCCGAAAAAAAGATGAAGAAGTCTGAAGACCTTGCAGTGGAGCAGTGTGAAGCAATGTGGTGCAATGTGGTGCAGTGTGGTGCAGTGTGGAGCAATGTGGTGCAGTGTGGAGCAGAGTGGTGCAGTGTGGAGCAGTGCGGGGTGCAGTGTGGAGCAGTGCGGGGTGCAGTGTGGTGCAGTGTGGAGCAATGTGGTGCAGTGTGGAAGCAGTGTGGAGCAATGTGGAGCAGTGTGGAGCAGAGTGGTGCAGTGTGGAGCAGTGCGGGGTGCAGTGTGGAGCAGTGCGGGGTGCAGTGTGGTGCAGTGTGGAGCATTGTGGAGCAGTGTGGAGCAGTGTGGAGCAATGTGGAAGCAGTGTGGAGCAATGTGGAGCAGTGTGGTGCAGTGTGGAGCAGTGTGGAGCAGTGTGGTGCAATGTGGTGCAGTGTGGAAGCAGTGTGGAGCAATGTGGTGCAGTGTGGAAGCAGTGTGGAGCAATGTGGAGCAGTGTGGTGCAGTGTGGAGCAGTGTGGAGCAGTGTGGTGCAATGTGGTGCAGTGTGGAAGCAGTGTGGAGCAATGTGGAGCAGTGTGGTGCAGTGTGGAGCAGTGTGGAGCAGTGTGGTGCAGTTTGGGGAGCAGAGTGGAGCAATATGGTGCAGTGTGGAGCAGTGTGAGGTGCAGTGTGGAGCAGTGAGGGGAGCAGTGTGGTGCAGTGCGGAGCAGTGTGGGGAGCAGAGTGGAGCAATATGGTGCAGTTCGGAGCAGTGGAGCAGTGTGGGGTGCAGTGTGGTGCAGTGTGGTGCAGTGTGGTGCAGTGTGGAGCAGTGTGGGGAGCAGAGCGGAGCAGTGTGGTGCAATGTGGAGAGCAGTGTGGCGCAGTGTGGAGCAATATGGAGCAGTGTGGAGCAGTGTGAGGTGCAGTGTGGAGCAGTGTGGAGCAGTGTGGAGCAGTGTGAGGTGCAGTGTGAAGCAGTGTGGAGCAGTGTGAAGCAGTGTGAAGCAGTGTGGAGCAGTGTGGGGTGCAGTGTGAAACAGTGTGAAACAGTGTGGAGCAGTGTGGTGCAGTGTGGTGCAGTGTGGAGCAGTGTGGAGCAGTGTGGAGCAGTGTGGTGCAGTGTGGTGCAGTGTGGAGAAGGCGAGGCTGAGGGAAAGGCACGGAAGTCCCCATACCCTCAGAAAACAATGCCTGCGATGTGAACCCGAGACAGTTGATGATGGCGATGATGATGATGATGATGATGATGATGATGATAGTAATTATGGTGATAATGATAGTAATGATGATGATGATATTAATTATGCTGCTGCTGCTGCTGCTGCTGCTTGATTATTGTGATGATTGATTGTGTTGATTGATGATTGTGATGATGATGACTGATGATGATTGATGATTATTGCTGGTGCTGCTGCTGCTATTGATGATGATGATGATGATGATGATGATGATGATGATGATGGTGATGATGATGACGATGATGATGACGACGATGACGATGACGACCCTAACGATCACGATTGGAGTTGTACGGCCTGTCAGTCTTTGTGGACTTTGTAAGGCCATTGATCACGAAATCCAGTAGAGCCGGTTAGAATAAGTGAAAGTAAAGTCTCCATGTACCTAGGCATCCGCCTCTTACAAATGAGGGGGGAGCGATGGGTATATTCTTACCCCTAAACCCAGGGGGGAGCGATGGGTATATTCTTACCCATTAACACAGGGGATCTGAGGAAGTTGACGAAAATCGGGCAGAGGTGATGGAAGTGTTTTCAAAATTGTAGTAGTAGGTGAATTAATGATAGCCTCTGGTGAACAGGATTCAACTCCGCAAAAACAAGCTCACAAAAACCAACGGTTGAGAATTCTTAGAGGCAGTCATGGCGTACTACCCGGATACGTGGGGGACAACCGAGCGACATTTGCATCTACTCGTAGATCCAGTGAATACTCTTGTGGGCTTGCGAATTTTTTTCCCCACTTCCACACAGGCGAGATATAAATCGTAAAGAGCTTCCGCTGTGCGGCGTTCGCTCCATTGCCTGCAGAGACGCATAGCTAATATCATGCAGTCGACTGAAAGGCAAACTGGTAAAGTGTGGCTTTTATATAGCGACCTTTTATCCGTGTCTCAAACCGCTCTACACTTTACTACACTGTTTCCTATATACAAACCACTCCGTTGGGTAGGTTGGCAGTAGTACAGAGACAATCTTTGCCGAACTGTTGCCAGCAAAACATAATAATTCGCTAACATTTTTCTTTTCCTACAATGCGTGATGAAACAGCTTTCAGTTTTCCAGTTTATTCATGAAACAATATGAGATTTTTCACTGGTTTACGACATAAGATTACGCTTCCAGTTTTCAACGAGAATGAATGAATGAATAATGAATAAACGAATGAATGAATATTGAATGAATGAATGAATAAATGAATGAATGAATGAATAGAGGTTTACGGTCTATCAGTCTTTGTAGGCTATGTAAGGCCATTGACAGCAAAATCACTGGAGCTGGTTTAGAGTAAGAGCAACTAATCATTCGCCTTTTACGAATGGCAAAGGGAGATGCAATGGGTCTGCTCTTGCTCGGACGGGCTTGGGAACATCTGGCCTTCAAGATGGTTCGGCATTTGCTTGTGCGTCTAGAATTTAGTGATGATGGCGACCGTTTCATTTTCAGAACATGTAACTCCCAAACTTTGCTCCCTCTCATCACATAGCAAGCGACAGCTTTCAGTGTTTTCAACTGCCAAATATTCGTCTGCAGAACATAAAAATCAACACTTTCTTTGAATTCAAATTTTATCCGTCACAAAACACACATTGCAGTCGTTCTATAGCCAAGCAATGGCATGGGCACCATAATTTGTGTTCAGACTAGAATGCACGTGTACGTGATTCTGTGCGTTAAGTCTGAATGTCTGCACCCAGTTGCTGCTTTTCTGTTTTCAATGACCTTCATTCCTTTAACTTCTACTGTCTCAAAGAAGACAGCGCATGTATACTCAGTAATGACTGTCCTAAGTCACTCGGTTCAAAGCCTACATGACAATGTACTTCTCGAGACATACGGGGACTGACTACTAAATATTAAAAGTGATGAAATGATGCCTTCGTCAGGAATTCCATTAATAATACATGAATGGGGGTACCCCAGTCATGCCCACTCGTTATGGCCCGTGCGTGCACACGTGGTGAGTGGAAATAATCATAAGTTGAAAAAAGTGAGGACAAAGAGAGAATTAGAGAGAAAATTAGAGAAGAGAGAGAGAGAGAGAGAGAGAGAGAGAGAGAGAGAGAGAGAGAGAGAGAGAGATTGCGTACGTGCGTGCCCATGCAATCAGTCTCACACCTTTCCCACCCTTGTGCTTTCAGCTTGCCATGGTCCGCCCCGTCCCTTCAATAAAGTACACGACCTCTCCCGCATTCCTTCCTCTCCAAACGCCACACCCTTTTCCCTGCTGCCTTTGGGTGAACTGTGCCGCCAGAATGGTGAAAAGAGTGAAGAAGACGGAACACATCGGCCCAGTACTCAATGATCTGCACTGGCTACCTGTCCACAAGCGAGTTGTCTTCAAGATCTGCACGTTCGTCTACAAATGTCTCAAAGAGGAAAATATGCCATTGTATCTATGTGGCCAGGTCAATCTGTATAAACCAGCCCGCGATCTCAGATCGGCCCATAGTGGTCTCCTCAGATGTGCCCACGTGAAGTCCAAAATATAGTCACTTTTAGTGGTTCACTACCCCATTTTGGTCACATTTCATAAGGGTCAAAGTGACCTTGACCTTGATGATATGTGACCAAATGTGTCTCATGATGAAAGTATAACATGTGCCCCACATAATTATTAAGTTTGAAACAGTTATCTTCCATAGTTCAGGGTCAAGGTCACTTCAAAATATGTATACAATCCAACTTTGAAGAGCTCCTGTGACCTTGACCTTGAAGCAAGGTCAACCAAACTGGTATCAAAAGATAGGGCTTGCTTTGACCTATATACCACTTGTAGCTAAGGTCGCCATTCTCAATAACGTGGGAGAAAATTGGGGAAATGTGAAAAATGACTGTTTTTGAGACCACATTTATGGCTCCTGTGACCTTGACCTTGAAGCAAGGTCAAGTCACTATGTATGTTTTTTGAGGCCTTGTCATCATACACCATCATGCCACATTTGGTGTTGATAGACTTAATAGTCTCCGAGAAAAATCCAACGTTTAAGTTTTTTACGCCCGGACGGACGGACGGACGCCCGGACGCCCGGACGGACGGACGGACGGACGGACGAAACGGCTCAGTACATAGACTCACTTTTGCTTTGCATGTGAGTCAAAAATGGGGAGATAGAGCTTTTTTTGCTACCGCCCCGAAGCTGTGGAACTCTCTCAGAACCACTCAGAGCTGGCCGATCTGTTCAGCTTCAAAAGAGGCCTAAAGACCTTCCTCTTTCTAGACTGAAACAACAATATGCTATTGTGTAAAGCGCCGAAGAGCAGCAGAAGTGCTGAATTCAGGCGCTCTATAAATGACTTACATACATACATACATTACATACAATACATATATTACATACAATACATGCATTACATGCATACATACATACATGCATTACGTGCATACATACATACATACATACATACATACATACATACATACATACATACATACATACATACATACATACATCCCCAAAACTCCTTCACTGTTTGCGATTCAAATGGCAAGTGACTATGGGACGAAGTCTGCCACGTAGCCATGTAGGCACATATGAAAAAGTGTAAATATATCTTCTTCTTCTTCTTCTTCTTCTTCTTCTTCTTCAGGCAAAGGGTTTTGGGGAAGGGGATGCCAACCCAGCCCGACCGATCACAAACCCATTTCACCCAATATTCGCATCATTCCACTCAACCCACCTCCCAACTAACTTCTTGTAACCCCACTCCACTAAACCACCTCCATCCCATTAAAACGTCCTTCCATTTCCAATTTACCCCTTCCATCGCTCCGCTCACAGCCGAGTCTGGGACAAACAGTATTCTACTGAGGTACTGAAAACTGTTGACATTTGCAGGCATATAACTCTTTCCTACGACGATCACTAGGGATACTGGTTGTCTGACCTACACACCACACACACGCAGACAGAGGTGTCAAATTTATGGGCGTTTTTTCTCCCTGGAGCATAAGCATTGTTTATTTCTCAAGACGAGCCCTCTTTTCTATCCACCTCTCCTCCCCCCCCCCCCCCCCCCCCAAAAAAAAAAAAAAAAAAGAAGGCTGCCCGGTTACGCCACGTGGGAGCTGCATGAAAAGTACACGCTCATCGATTGGCTGACGATGCGCGTGGTGGGCGGTTCTGCGAGAGGTTAATTGTAAGCAAAGTGGTTTTCCATAGCTGTTCTGGTTACGTGGATTGGATTTAATTGACGATGGACGAAATTTTACAACCTATCAGGCTATGTAGGCTACGTAAGGCCATTGAGCACTAAAATCAAAAGAACAGTTTATAGTGAGCGCAAATCAATTCACAAAGTCCCTGTTTATTCGCCTCTTACAAATCGCGAAGGGAGACGGGGTGGGTCAATTCTTCTCTCAAACCCATAGGGGGACAGAATTGCCGAGGTTTAACGGCTTATCAGTGTCGCGCCCTGCACCTGCTAGGTGGGACCTTGACCTCTCATGCAGAGGGAGCCAGGAACTCAATGATTCTGATTTGGCCCAAAAGAAGATTTTATTGCTCTTGGGGCAACGATGTGAAATGGTGTAGATGGATGGGATAGTGAATGATGGTATGATCCCTATGATTGATGCAAACAAGCGCTGAGAGATGAAGCAGTTATACACAAACTGGTGAAATTACCCACAATCTTTGGCAACCCCCACGTAGAGCCAAGCACACAGGTGAATATGCACCACCCAATCAAACAAAAAACTCAATGTGTGCCCACAGGCCCTCACCGTGCGGCCTTAGCCACAACACAACTATAGTCACGCACGCACAACAAAACTTAACGGTTGTCCATCAACTGTCACATGGCGGCCTTAGCCACAACTCAACTATAGTCACGCACGCACAGCAAAACTTAACGGTTGTCCTTCAACTGTCACATGGCGGCCTTAGCCAGGACTCAACTATAGTCACGCACGCACAACAAAACTTAACGGTTGTCCATCAACTGTCACATGGCGGCCTTAGCCACAACTCAACTATAGTCACGCACGCACAGCAAAACTTAACGGTTGTCCTTCAACTGTCACATGGCGGCCTTAGCCACAACTCAACTATAGTCACGCACGCACAACAAAACTTAACGGTTGTCCTTCAACTGTCACATGGCGGCCTTAGCCACAACTCAACTATAGTCACGCACGCACAACAAAACTTAACGGTTGTCCTTCAACTGTCACATGGCGGCCTTCTGCGAAAGGCCGCAGAACTGAGGAAGGGAAACAAGGTGATGATGAGACGCCCGCAACGATGAAGGTCGATCTTCCCCTGACCAGATGAGCTCAGGGCGATGAGCAGCAAGCACCGTCAGGGATGCGAGGACGATGAGTAGCAGTCGATGAAGACGACGAAGACAGCGATGAGGAGTAGCGGGGACCTCGGACGCCGGTCCCGTGAATCATACAACCCAGGCCTAAATGGCCAGAATTAGCATACATGGCATAACACATGGTACACAATCCCAACTCAAACTGTTACCCCGGACTAGACCGGAAATACATTCTACTGTAAAGAATATGATGACACTCATTCAAAACACAGTTTAGCCCTTAACACAAAACTAGGGCCATTTTGAGCATTTAACTTTTACAAAAGTCAAGCAAATATATTCATACACGGAAAACTATCTAAGGTGTGTGACCCTAATTCTACAATGATATCCCTAGCGAGTCACAAGCACCTTAATCATTTGCTAGAGACAATAATAAACATTCTGGACAAAAGCCAACCCACCTCGAACCATGAAATGATGCAAATGAAGCGAGAATGGGAACGAGAGAAAATGAATGAACACCAAAAGAACGGTTCTAAAATTCTGTTGCTTATTCTAACTCCCCACCCACCCCCAGAACAGAGGACCAACAATGTAGTGAAAACCTACACAAAGACATTTACACACACCAAATACTCACATGGAAGACCCCGGCCCTTCCCCTGGTGATGACTTCTCTGTTCGGCACACGCCGACAACGACTATACAGTCGTTACTAGTCCGGGCTGACAGTAGCCACGCCACGTACTGGGTCGACAGCAACACTCTTCTGGCGAACACCCCAAAAGCGATGTTACTTCAACGAGATCTAGTTATCATCTGCCTCTAAAACCCCGCCCTCCCACCTTTTCCGGCCGCGTAATTTCCGTGCGAAAGCGCACAGCGTTCACACATCACCACGTCGAACTCCACGTGGGACAGCAAAAAGCACGGACGAGGAGCACGCTAACGCGCTACAGCCATACGACACGCCTAGCGTACACACACAAGTACATGAACACGAAAATTAACACACAAAACCGCAACCTGCTCGCGACAATCAGCTTTTGTGGACTATGAAAGACCATTTGGTCGCGAAAATCATTGTAGCTGGTTAGAATGTGAGCAAGTCAAGTCATGATATCCTTATATAGTCATTCGCTTATTTCTAATCGCTCAGGGAGACACAGTGGGTCAATTCTAACCCCCAACCTACAGGGGGTCTTGATGCATGGAGGGCGGATGTAACGCATGCGTAATAGTCTGCTCGTGTGTTATTATCAGCAGTTTACAGTAGTCCCTTGTAAAGCGGTCCAAACTCGATGCTTCGAGTCCACGAAGGTTGTGGAGACCATGACTCAAGACATACTCATACAGTCTATTTTTGAAACGTGGTGCCTTCAAACGCCTTGGCTCGGCTGGAAAGACACTTGCGATTCAACCATATTTGAAAACCATACGTTAAAGATGAACAGTAAATCCATGAGATAATGTCAAAGCGTTCCAAGAGAGCAAAGATAACACACTTACGTGCGCATATGAATGGATGGTAAATCAGATAAAAATCCCATTTTCTATGATTCAACGATAACAAAAGTAGATGCCCTCAACGACGGAGATCTGAGACATCCTGTCTCTTGGGATTATTCAAGCAGTTTGCCCGGGAGACAGACACACACCAACTGTTTTATCTGCTAAACATCATGTGCACCATTTTCTATGGAGTCTCCACTTCAGTGAGTACGCGTCAGCACAATCGACTGAAACCATCGAAATCGTGGTGATAAAAGCCACTCCTATGTCGTAAGTCATCCTGACGAGGAAGCAGCCATTTCAACCCCCGGCAGAACAGATCGACGCCTCACAAGCGAGGATAGAAGCTTCTAGCATCGAAGTACAACGTGCTTGAACGACAAAAAGTGAAAAGTCTCCCGTTAGCGTGGAAACAAAATCACTTTTAAAAGCGCAACTCAGCGGGAAATTTTAACTCCCTGAAGTGGTTGGGAGAGAAAGACATCAGGGACAATAAGGGAATTATTTCATTTGTTAAAATATGAGTTCCGCGCTGCAGTTTTCAAGGTTACGTCAAGTACACCAGATTAAAGGAATGTTTTCATCAGTGTACGCTTCTTCATAACTTTTTTCAGCTTGGGTAGAAATATCCTCCAATTGTAATATAAGATCCTGATGCCTTACATTCATGATGACGTTCTCATATACTTATTTACACACATACATGTACTAGAGACACAATGCACGGATCACATACATGTTAAGTTACAGACGTATTTGCGTGCACAGCAAAGGGTGCAATGTGCCTTCTATACCATGCAAGGAACGAAATTGAATATTAGTTCCTTCCAAACAGGAAAATCTGCTAGGTCATGATAAATGAATTTGTCTTGAACTACAATTTTCATTCAGCACAGTATTACATAAAAAGTTCATGCATTTTATTTGCGAAGCAGGAATACCATGTATTTGCTTGCTGTTAGCAGATGCGGAGTCTGCATTTTTGAATCAAGAGGGAAGCTTAACCCCACCCCACCCCCACGCCCCTCCACCCCCCACCCCCGAAGTGACAGTACTCCAAAAAGCTTAACGTGTCTCATCCATGAAATTTAAAAATGAAAATTAATTCCTGATGAACACCTGATCAATACTTGTATCCATAAAAATTCCATGCGTCTATAAAAAAAGAAGCAGCAAAGAACAAGCAGCCATCCAACCAATCAATTAACCAGCCAACGAAAGGCTAACAATCAGGTCTGGCTTCCAAAACGTTTCAATATTCACAAGGTAACCCTAACCAAAAAGGGTCCCTGGGGCACAACATGAGCTCAGACCCAGTAAAGGCAAAACATGGGATCATATTTCTCCCCAGACTTCTCCAAGATGACAGTGGGTGGATACGTTCAACGATATTGTCAATTTCATTAGCGTTCCCTGATCCTCCTATGATCCAGGCTAATGACACACAAAACAACCCGTTTCAAAAGCTCCTCATACTAATGAAACAATTCAAAACAAAGACACAGAAAACTGTTAAAAGTCAACCAGCTGAACAATATAGACCAAAGCAGAGAACGAAAACCAGCCTTATAAGCACACTCGTTCTAGGCACAAATGTTGATTTCAGAACGGGGACTCTCATAATCTGCAATATTGAAATAGGAAATGTTGATCTTTGTGACCTCTTATTTGATCATACTAAACAAAACTATTACAAAAAAAGAAGAAAAAAGTTTACGTTTGCACGGTTTGTATTATGGCACTTGTAGCAAAAATGTCGCAGATAAAACCGCTGTCTAGTTACCAGTATGTATTTTAACTATCCACTTCAACACCCGGGAGTGGTTTAAGTAATGGAGTTGCTGTTGGTAAAGATAGTGTTTCGACTGAGGGTGGAGAGATTGTTGGTGGTTCAGGTGATGGCACATGTTACTTATGTAGTATTGACGTTCGTCTGGGTGTTCCTGTATGATTAAGACCAACTATTTAAACAACAATAACCATACAAACAAATACGTGCTCAAGAACACACACACACACACACACACACACACACACACACACACACACACACACACACACACACACACACACACACACACACACACACATCACTTATTGTTACGTCCTTTGAGAAGCCTCTATCGTTTGGCTGCGTGAAGCTCAAACGGCATCCAAATTTTCTTTCGTTAAATAACGATGACAGGTGACGAGTGGGTGATGATTTACGTGCATGGCTGTTGAGTGATTCCAAAACGTCATTTTCCCATCCATAAAAATAGTTCTAAATGTCTGGGTCTGGGTCACCTCATGCAGTTTATGGCGGGAATAAATCTACCGTGACGTTATGGTGTAATTCTAGTTGTAAGAACTATCTTGGTCGTATAACCTTTGTTAAGGACGCATTAACTCAGAGCTGATAGGATCCACCAAGTCGCCGTGCACATTGCCACCTTTTACATGCACACCGACATGCCAGTGCAGTCAAAATTAAGGGGGGGGGGGGGGGGGGGGGGGAAGAAGCTAGTTTCATAGTGATGCTTCTATTCCAAACAATACTATGTAGAAAATGGAAAACTACACAAACTTATCATTTAAAGAATAGTAATTACCCTTGCTTGTTTTACGAACATTAAGTGGGACTCACATTTAAAGGCACAAGTATCACCTCCTGAAAATATTCTTTTCAGACAGACGATATTACGTAAGCTAACGCGATGACACCCGCCTTTAAGTTTAAAGCATATGTTACCCGATTCGCTCTTGTGTTATTTCACCTATAGGCCATGGCCCGGAATACACATGTCAGACAGAGAGCAGGAGCGCGTTGGATAAGGCGAGCGTCTTAGGGCGCTCTGACCTACTTCCCATTACCCCTAATGCTTCATGCGGCGCTCTGACCTACTTCCCATTACCCCTAATGCTTCATGCGGCGCTCTGACCTACTTCCCATTACCCCTAATGCTTCATGCGGCAGGGCGCGGCTGCTGCTGGTCAGCTTGACTTTGATGACTCACTGGGAATCAATTGTCAAAGGAAATTCACTTCAACTGTTCAAGAATACTGATCTTTTAAGCGTAACCTAAGACCGGAACTACTCGACTCTCCTGCCATTAGATGCAGCCCGTTGGCTGCTGGGTTTGCTGTCCCTACGCCATAGGCCTAGCTTGGGGATATCAAAGGCAGGTAATCAGACCACTATGGAATTGCGACTGCATTAGGACTTGTAAGACCGGAGATGACATCTGCTACCTACTATCTATGACAGCATGGTTTAGTCACGTGCGGAGAGTTAAAACTCACACCGAGTGACTGAACATAAAAGCAGTTGAGGACGGTTGCCGGACGGCGGGCGAAAGCTCCAGAGAGGTAGGCTGGTTCGGTTGGAGAGAAAGTTGTGAAAAAGTTTATCACGTTGTGATCTCTTCTTCTGCGTCAGATCTGCTCGGATGCTGTCTCTTCTTCCCAAAGACGACGACCCATCGACGAGCGTCAGCAAAAATCTCGTGACCAACCGTGCTACAAGACATCCGGTGTGAAGGGGCATTTCCGCCCACTCCATTGGCTTCTGATGCGTTGATTGAGAAGGCCCTCTTATCTTGTCTTCCTGGGTTCATAGGCCCAATTAATGATGCGGTCCTAAGAGAAGTGTCAGTTTGCGTTGATCAGCTATCATAAACATGGTAAAACAAGGCATCAAGTGTCGCACCCAGCTGTGACGTTAGAATGAGATTGCAGTTTGAACACGCGTGGTCCAGTTTAGGGCCGTGCCAGGTACGCATCTTTTATCACGTGAAAAAATGACCTAAAGGTCTCCTTAGAGCCGACCTTGGAGAAAATCACACCAGCTGAAGTACGAACCCACACCGGGTAGGAGTTTTGACCACACCGCCGGTTCACAGTGCGATCCAGCTTGCCTTGCCCGCTTAATTTTCTCACATTGCCTTACGTCACAGATCACGAATGAAAGCAGAGCCTGCTGGTCCCGACATACTTTTCTCTAAACGAAACGTATGCTCATAAACCAATGATAGAGTCCCTGCGTGAAGTCAGTTTCACAAATGAACATTGCACTTGCAATTTCAGAACGGTGCTTGTCTAGTATTCCTGAGTGTGTTTTCACATCAAAATCCACGCTGTTTCCTATCACGTGCTGGAATCAACATGCCGGCTCCATATAGACCGAGCCATCGTGTCTCCCTACGAGCTCAGTATTGAATTCGCATATAGGCAGTCCCTTAGGGAAAACGTCCGCTATAAGCGGCCATTGTACAGCATAGCATTCACGAAGAGTGTGTCCACGTCAGGTGGATATCTTTTTCGAGCCCAGGTAAGCTTTCCTGACAAGCCTTCCACGGCCTAAACGATCTCCACCTCTCATGTTTCCATTGGGGCGAAGCAGGAAAAATAGGGCAGCTAGTCTGGGAATGCAACTCTACAATAACGAGTGCCACTGTTGCTGAAGGCACCATGACCTGAATAAACCAGTCCCTGTGCCGAAAATGTTCATGGTAAACAAATGGCTCCACACTGCGACAATTGACTTGAAAACGCTAAAAATCCAAGATCAACACCAACTCCATTGCTGCAGATTTGAGCCCAGATAACGTGAACAACTGAGGTCAAATCAGCACATGACGCTTTGCAGGATGCCTGTTCAATGTGAACCTATCAGCCTTCAGGGCAGAGTTCATGCAACGTCTGGAAGGCTGGAAAAAGAACAAGCGCGTCCTATTACACAAAATGTTTTATCATGAACGTGGACATTTGTGGCCAAGTCTGCACATGGCTCCTTTGCTGCTTAGAACTGTCCTTGTCAAGCTTTGGCAGAACGTGCTCTCTCTGTGCACCTGGCTGCTGGACGCCACACATGAAGTTAGCAATCATGAACAAGGCAATTACGTCCGTTCATTCTGTCTTTGTACAAGCTATTTCATACAACAACAAACAACATTCAGAATGAACCATGCTAGAAATAAATGACTAAACCTGAAGTAACTTAAAATAATGCGCAGTCCTTCGATTGTGTGGGCGTCCATTTTGCTGTAGGAAGCACCCATGCTACTTTTGCATGCATTCCGTATTCCTTCTCGTTCTCGCATCCTGCAGCATCACGACATGAAGTTTGCTTTCCACATGTGATGATCTTTGTCGTATTCATTAAAGCATTGAGAAGCTGTTGAATGTACCAGAAAAATAATCATCTGTGAAATCTGCAACAACCGAATGAAATTGACATGTTTGCATGCACGGAAAAGGTAAGTAGATGCACTTAAGTGTCGTTCATAGAAAACTTTCGCATGGGTTAAATCAACAAAATGTTCTCAACATGTGCAACAAAGTAGTTGTCAAATCCTGATACAAAGACATAACATTTATCATTTGCATTAAAAACTGCAACAATCCCAAACTGGACTACCACGTCATGACTTTGTCATAACTATAACTTTACCCTCGTTTAAAGTGGGTCATCTCGACGCCATTAACTGGAGACGGCAGCCGCTTGTCGTGTCTGCTGATAAAAGCTAGAAAGATCTTGTAGGTTAGCAGGGGACTCCCTGCCTTGTTTAACGACACTTGACTGAACTCAGCCCTTGTTTTGCACTAAACTGGACTACACGCCAAGCAAAATGAAACCGAGTCAGCGGACCCCTTGATAAACTGGGTCAGGTCTTAAAGGGACTTAACGCCCACTGGGTGCCAATTGTCATCGTGTATGACAACTACATAAGAGGCAGCTGTCTGAGCCATCCATGACTGTTCGTCAACGACGTTGGTGATCGTGAAGCCTTTATTAGAGATGTCGTTGGACCCCTTAAGTCCCACAAGGAAAAAGCAAATGTGGATATCAGTCGTCTTCAAGATGTTTCATTTATGTATACGCTATCGATGACAATGCTGAGAACGAAACGGGAAAATCGTCGATAATCTTTCCAAAGAATATTCCTTTGTCGTAAGTTTTCATTGGGTTATTCCTTACATCTTACCTGCTAGGTGAAATTTAGGCACACACACATACACACACACAGACAGACACACAGACACACACACACACACACACACACACACACACACACACACACACACACACACACACACACACACACACACAGGCACTGCGTGCTGTCCTGTCGCCCTATGAGCACTAAGGGAATCCACTATTTAGGTATGATTATTAAAAAACCATTACCAGTGAAAGAAAGTTTGGTTTATGTTTAATCTGAGCTCTTCTAAAAAGAAGAAGTAAAAAGTTCAAGCCGACCTACGGACCTTCTGTTTTTCCCTTGTTACCCTTAACCACAACTTTACTTTTCCTCTGCTGATGTCTCATTATATCGGGAGAAGTGTTTTCAGATATGAATTTTTAACGCTACTGTTGCGGCTTGAATGACACTCAACTGAGAAAAAATACTCTCGACCAAAAAGAGTTGCCGACGTGCCGAGCAACTACAAGAAATCCCGATCTATTATAAGTTCTTAGCGTAGTTGGTTGTCACCTGTCATCAAATGTGCTCTTGGAATATGACAGTGTAGCGGCCCTTCGGGGGATTAATACAAATCCATATAACCAAGACGACATGATGGCTACTTTGCGGAGGCAGACGAGAAAGTTGATTTTTGGGACGATATGAAATGCACGTCGGAGGTCACGTGACTGTCAAAGGGAGGTGCAACAAGAAGACCACGATAGGGATGATGTGAAGTACAATGTGAATGTCGTGCAAGAGGCGATGCCAGAGACAATATCGTGAGTGATGTAAAGAGAGATGAGAGTGACGATGTGAAATATAGCGAAGGATGATGTGAACTGCTACTCTAAGAACGTCGTGAAAGTCGAAAGAGATGAGGTGTGTGGGGAGCTGGCGCGTGGAGATGTAAGTGAAGATCAGGGAAGAAAAGGGGAAATGTGGTGACCTATCACTATATAAAGGAGTTTGTGGTAGATGAAGGGAGAGTGGGGACCTTCTGAACAAGATGCAGAAAGAGCAATCTCACACCATGTCAAGGCGGACGCGAAACGGAAATGAAATCTTACCCGACATAGTTTAACTGCAGATGTAAATAACTCATATTAGGCGCTGGCATGAATTACAGTAAGATCAATCAATATGACAGAAGATGTGAAGACATTCGGTACTACAACCGCAGAATGCAATCAACATTGGTAGACATATGGGAAAGGTAAAGGTACATGCATGAGACCCGACAAAAGTAACTGCAGTTCATGTGCTGAGGTGATGGCTTGAGTGTTGCAAGTGATTCATTGTTACACATGCTTGATAAAGTGCGGTGTTTCAGTACGTTTGATGACCGGCGCAGTCGAGATTCCCTTAAAACCAGAAATGCACAAAATCAAGTCACTGGAGCTCTAAAGAGTTTGGCAAAAACTTAAGAAAGTTTGACCATACTTCGCATGGTCCTGATATATCCTGATACACAAGACAGAGAAAAATATAATTTAGAAGAGGGAAGATGTATTTCTTTTATTCAGCCTTTTCAAGTTAGCGAGTTTGAAAGACGCACAGTTTCTCCAAGACGAAAAATCATTGTGCACTGGTAATCAAAGTACTATCAACACTCCCAGTGCATCTAACCGATCAATCTTTAATAATGTGACTAAGACGTACATGAATTCGTTCCTGTACAAATGCTAACCATTCTAAAACTATACTGCTTTTCCTCAACTCCAAAGTGGAGTATTATCCTTTTTATTTAAAGAAAGAATCTAGATTTCTCCCGTTCCTGAGATTAAACCGCGGCTCTGCGTGTACATAATCAAACCCCAAAGCCTGCTGGCCTAACTCCGCCTGTCAAAAGTCAGAGGTTCAATAGGCGAGTATAGGTTGAGGATTTGACTGCACGCATGCAGGGGGGGGGGGGGGGGGGGGGGGGGGAGACTACTGGATATGGGGCTGTCAGGAGCTGACGATCTACATAGTAAACCTGGTGGAAGGTTGAGGAATCTCCTGTTAGGACGATTTTATTTTTATTTTGGCACGTCATAGACGTTGAACCAACACTCTCGCAGTCACAGAGGGGAAGGTGCATCAGAGATGTTCACCTTATACAGTCATATTCATTCACGCGTACACAGGGTAACAACACATAGTAACGACACAAGGTAGCAGCCGATAGGGAAATAGTAAGAAAGAATACAGATTTCTCCCGTCCCAGGGATTAAACCACGGCACTGGGTCTTTTTCGTTTTTTGTTGTGTTTTTGGGGGGTGTGGGGTGTGTGTGTGTGTGTGGGGGGGGGGGGGGTGAAGCTGGCGGGCCGCGCAAACTGACGGGCCACATGATTTTATTCGTGCACATAAGTAAAATAGATGAGTATTTTTTTTTTAATTTACATTGATATAATTATTTACACCAATTAGATGTTGTGGCCCCATCAGCTTGTGTGGCCCACCAGCTTCGTTGTCTTTCACGCACCCCTCTTATCGGGCGAGTCCTCTAGTGTAACTCGTTATCGGAAATCTTTCCTACTTTTGTATCCTCTCGCAAAACTTTCCGTTTCCCTAACGGTGAAACGAAACGCAAAGCTCACTGCATGCGAGATAGATGGATTGAGGTTTACGGCCTATTAGCTCTTGTAGGCTAGGTAAGGCCGAAAAGCACGATGGATGGATGGACAGAGTGTACGGGCATCTCAGCTTTGTAGGCTATATAAGGTCCCAGGAGGCACAAAAATCGCTAGAATAGTTTAGAGTAAGAGCAAATCAAGTCACGATGTCCCTATTTATTCGCCTCTTATTAGGAACCGTGTAGGGAGATGCGGTGGGCCTATTCTGACCCCAAACCCATACGGGGGTTGCATGCGAAAAAACCTTTCAGACAAATCCGTTCTTTCCCCCTCATTTCAACAGGTCTGTCAAGAAAGTCAAAATAATATCGCCGCAGGAGATATGAAAGACTTCAGGTCCTTGCGGCATATCAGAACTTTTCGCGCGTCTTGCAAATACAATAAAACTAAACACAAGAAAACACATTCACGCGTGCAAGCATGCATTCGCACATGACGGAAACGCACCCATGCACACGCGCACGCACGCACACATATACTAAATCCAAGAATCTCACAGCAAACTATAGAACATGGATATTACGCGTGTCTGCTTACTGCACGATGGATGGATGGATCGTGTAATACGGCCCATCAGCCCTTGTAGGCAATGTAAGGCCATTAAAGCACTAAAATCACTAGAATTGAGTAAATGCAAATCAAAACACGATGTCCCTATTAGATCGCCTCTTACGAATCGCGCAGGGAGACGCGGTGGGTCAAATCTTACCCCGACCCCACAGGGGGAGTGAGCTGCACGAGAAGTGAGACAAGGATGCTGAGCTGGTGGCAGTGTTGACCTTGTGGGGACGGACTGCATACTTTGGGCAGATCACACTCCCACTTTCAAACCTATTATAACTCCACAAATTAACAGAAAAAACGAATAATGCTGGAATAGCATTTCTTCGTGTTTCTCTAATCCACATCTTCCTGAGGCAGTCCGTGAGTGTAAAATTTATTTTGCAAGTGTGATATTATTTGTAACAGGATATCCCTTACTGCCTTCTCGAAGACCTCTCTCTCTAAGCCTCTCTCAAGTCGCTCTATCTAAACAGAATCTCTCGCCCGTTCACATCCTTCTTCATTTACAAATTATTCATGCAAATATTTGAACGTCTGGAAAATGAACTCAACAAGTGTAATGCAATGCATGATGTCATCTTGAAAACATTCCTGCTCTGTCTCCCACCTGTTCTCACCTTTCAACAACCATTAAATACTCGTCCACATCAGGGTTGAGCATTAAGGACTGCAGGACTCCCTCAGGTAGGTGGAACAAAAAAGTTACCCGACCTGCCAGGTGAATGTTCTCGATTTTAAAATCTTTATTTTTCTCACTGTGTCCAATTTCCAAACTCAAGTCAATCAGCTAGTAAGTTCCCTCTATATAGAACAATGATAGGGCCAGGGCGCTTGACAGATGATGGAAACGGAGTCAACATGGCCAGAAAAAGAACAAGATCTCTGGAAGAAGGACTATCGCTGACAAGACAGAAATTTGCCGATGTTGTCACTGCGTTCTGAAATCTGCCCTTACTCCGAATGAAAAACTGTACAGACATTCTATAAGTACAACATACGGCTGCCGCCGCTGGACACCCCTCTCATCAGCTGGAACCCGTGACTATGAAGCTTTCGGGGTCTGCTCCATTGGCTTCACCACGGGCGGCCCCGAGCGGCGCAAAACGCCATCGGGGAGTGTCCACAAAGTGAGAGTGGCTGCCTGTGTAAGGCGCCTGCTGGACTGCCAAACCCACAGCGAAACAGCTTAAATAAGCAATATCCTGACGCTTTCCCAATGGTTTCGGACCCTGGCCGTAGGCACTGGAGGAGACAAGAGAGCGGAGTGGTCACTAGCTACCTCTTCACTACGGTTTATAAGACCTTCAGGGGCCCTGCTATTGTGTAAACATAGATTTCCTCGTCCCTTCTTCGTCTCCCGACATCTAACCGTGTCAATCCGTCATGTGCAGGGTCATTCTGAACACAGAGATATACTATCTCTGACACAGGTTGGTCACGTGACTTCGGCTGCACATTCCAATGATTTAACCTATCAAAACTCAACATAATCAAAAGACCATCGAGAGTAAGAAGAGACAATTCTATTTCACTCCAATTATTTATCTCGATAGATAAACACAAATTTGGTGTTATAATAAAAGTATTCTATGAGATTTTCAGGAAATCATTTGAGAACTACTTTTAGCGCAAACGTCGTCTACAAAGTTGCAAAATGCCGTGACCACGTGCGATTGTGTATGCACGTGTATACGCAATCTTTGGAACCAGTGTAAACGCAGCGAAAATGATTCCTGTGGCACAGGGCTGGAGGCATGAATTTATGGTTACACTCTCGCCTGTAAATGCTTTCTGACCGGAACCTGTAGTCTAACTGCCTTCACACTGTTTGACGAGCTGCTGGAGTCCACACTTCGATGATTCGTGTATCGACAGATGGAGTCGGTAAGTGATTTAACCTACATTCCGTCTGTGTTGAACGTTAATCGAGTGGAAGTTTCTTCTGTAGGAATCCGTCCGATTCCGAAGTTCGATATCATCGGATAGCTCAGAAGCAGTTTTTCTAAGTTTAATCCTTCTAAGCATACATTAAATTAATGATTCCTCATCATTAAAAGCACTCAGCGGGTTTCTGGGCGTATCGGCCCAAAAGATTATGCAGACGGGATTGGTTGCCTTACTCGCACAATGAAGTATAATTGTTGCTGTTGTATTCAAAGTCCTTATCATGAGTAGAGTTCACAATATTACACTCTTGTGGTTCGAATTTTACCGCATACAAGTTTTACATTTTTGGGAAATCGATGTTTAGAAAATGAATTGACGAAAAGATGGCTGCCAATATCCGAGTGTATCACAACAAGCGGAGGAATACACTCAACGATGGGATACTTTCGTGGTATGCATGATATGGAAGAATTAAGGCAATCACGTGACCAACCTGTTGCTGATACTATATTCACTAGTCTCAGCCACGCTGAATGGTGCAGGGTTAGTCGTCGACGAGTTAGTGTAGTATTCGGTTCCGTAATTCCATGCACTGCATAAGTACATCTTGCCATTACACCATTATTCATTCACACGCCCATTTCCATCGACACTTTCATGTAGTCACTCATTCATTTCATCGATCAGTCGTTTGTTCGTTCACTTTTTCGTCGTCAAGGTAACTCCACCAAGATAGAGACACTTCATTATTCGACCTCGGGAGAATCGGGACACACTTCCGATAACGTGCCAGACTAGTGGACTCGTCTGGGGAGAGAGATGCAGGAAAGACAGCGAAGCTGGAGAGCCAAGCAAACTGACTGGTCGCAGCATTTGGTTGGTGTAGATAAACAAACAGATGAGTATTTTTGTTGGGATTTACATTTATTTATTTTTCTATTTATTTAGAATACTTTTTTACTTATTCAAACCAACCAGATGCTGAGGCCCGTCAGATTGTGTGGCCCGCCAGCTTCGCTGTCTTTCCCGCACCCCTCTCCTCGGACGAGTCCACTAGTGTGGCCCAATAACGGAAATCTTTCCAAGAAAAGAGTCTCCTCCTTTCAAATCTTTCATTGAAAGCTTCGCGCGTTACCAATAACGTCTTCACTTGTTCACTTGTCCCGTAGTCTGGACGACCGTTGGGGCACCACAGATGATCTGGCAACCAGTTCTCTCCATTCCTCTCGCCTCTCGGACTGTCTCAAGGCTTCGCTGAGCCTCATCCCTGTCCATTCTGAGACGTTGTCCTCCCATCTTTTCCTTTGTTTGCCTCTCCTCCTCCCTCCTTTTACTGTGCCTTGTAACACAGTCTTGGCAAGCCCTGACGATCGTGAGGTGCCCATACCACTTTAGTTTGCGTCTTTTCACAGTGGTCAGTAACTTCTGCCGCCATTAAATCTTCATTCAAAGCCATCTAACTCCTACCTCTACAAAACACCAGCCCTTCTGAGCACTTTCAAACGGACAGTAACCTGACTCGCCCGGTCGCTCTCCTGCCGTGTCGACGTGCTTGTCTGCAAACACGGGTGCTTGTCTGCAAACACGGTAATCACGCTGAAACTTGTTCCCGTTTCACCACGGATGTCTCCACAAGAAGACAAACACAAAACACACACACACACACACACACGGGGAGAGGGACAGGGTGCAGCCGTGAGAGGACCGGCCACACGCGATAGGACACCGGATCCGTGCGGAGTATACCTACCTCATCACGGCTCGTCACTGGCTGAGACACGTCACGGAGCAACCGACTGACCAATCAAAGGTCAGGGTAGAAGGTGTGGCAGCCGATGAATGGAGAGAGAGAGAGAGAGAGAGAGAGAGAGAGAGAGAGAGAGAGAGAGAGAGAGAGAGAGAGAGAGAGAGAGAGAGAGAGAGAGAGAGAGAGAGAGACTTTAGACTTTATTTGCATAGGCCAGCGGCCCGTCACAAGTGTACAGAGGTCAACCTATATGTCAACTTATTTACATACTGATAAGAGAGAGAGAGAGAGAGAGAGAGAGAGAGAGAGAGAGAGAGAGAGAGAGAGACGGACGGACGGAGAAAGTGGGAGCGAGGGAGGGAGAGGCTATCCAAGCCATGTAAAGGTAAAGGTAAAGGTGTGGTTTTTTTATAGCGACTTACACCCTTTGTCTGGGTCTCAAACCGCTTACACTTTACCCCCTGATCACTGGGCATCTTCATCAATCCTTACTGGTCCCTCACAACAATCATAGTGACAGACATTTAAGACGCACACAGTCAGGTACCAGCACCAACTCCTCTCCCTGGGGAGTATTCCAACCCGATGCTGGCGCTTGGCCGCATACAAGGGTTAATCGCACAACGTTTTTGCCAATGTTGCCCTCACAGGTACCCGGTTTTACTCCTGGGTGGGGAGAAACAATGCGAGTTAAGCATCTTGCTCAAGGATGCAACTCTGGGAACCGCGCAGCTTCGAACGCCGTACCCAAGCCGTTCAACGTGAATGCAGGAGGAAAAATATTAAACGGAAACAAAATCATGAGCCTGATATATTTCAAAACAAGTACTCTCTCTCTCTCTCTCTCTCTCTCTCTCTCTCTCTCTCTCTCTCTCTCTCTCTCTCTCTCTCTCTCTCTCTCTCTCTCTCGTATATTATGCACGCTATATGCGATAGCCTATATTACATACCTGGCGAATAAAAATATATGAAGTGATAAGAAAGGAGAAGTACCTCCCCTAAAAAAGGAAAGAAAAAAAGACGGGGGAAGGCGAAATAGTTGACCATCTGGACAAATCTAGCATATAATTTTGTTTTGCATTTTAAAATACGGTTTAATGAGTTGGAAGTTCACACCATACATCCGCAATATTTTTCATGCACATAATCAAATGTTCTTCTCTCAATGACTAATCGAGTCAGACAAGGAGAAAGCGACAAACGAAATAACAATAGTTCTTAGAAACGAGTTGAAAACCAAAGCACTTTTACCAAAACGTCTCTCAAGACACACACACACACACACACACACACACACACACACACACACACACACACACACACACATGCATTTCACACACACACACACACACACACACACACACATGCATTTCACACACACACACATGCATTTCACACACACACACACACACACACACACACACACACACACACACACACACACACACACACACACACACACACCGTCCCCCCCCAAAAAAAAAAGAGAAAAAAAGAGAAGAAGTCAAGGACATACTTTTTCGTCAGAGTCGTGGACACAGTCTAAACTCGTGGTACCCTAATCCCCAAACCATGCACAAGATGCCTGGAGGCAATAGGGTGAGATCCTAGGAGCAAGCGAAGCCACTAACCTGGGTTCAGCCCAGATACAACACGTGAGGACAAGGGGCCGGTGTCCAAACACCCGGCATACTGTCCAGTGTATTGCTCCTTTCCTGCAACGTGGGCTTACAAATCCCCCACCCACCCACCCCCACCCCCACTGGACCCACATTGCCCCCACAGTTGGCCGCCATTCCCCCCACAGTGGACCCACATTGCCCCCCTCCCCCAGTGGGTCCCCATTTCCTCTCACGGTGCCACCCCCCCTCCCCAGTGGGTCCACATTCCTCCTACAGTGGGCCTACGTTGCCCTAACAGTGGGCCTACGTTGCCCCAACAGTGGGCCTACGTCAGAAGGCTTGCAGATAAACAGGAGTTCTCACGCTGTGACAGTAGTGCTGACCCCTCCTCGACCCGATCTGCTATCTGCGGCGCTCCTTGTTCCGTCGGACTCGATTTCATAGAAGGTCCTGCATGGTCTCTTTGGGCCAAAGGTTGCATCAGTTACAACTGCAGGTAGTCCGTTGTGTGTCTTCGGTGAGTGAGTAGTGAGGATGTGTAGAAGAATGGAGGCGGTTGTGTAGTGAAGGTGATCCATTTCAACTGAATTGGATCTCTCTCTCTCTCTCTCTCTCTCTCTCTCTCTCTCTCTCTCTCTCTCTCTCTCTCTCTCTCTCTCTTTCCTCTTCTCTCCCCTACTTCCCTCCATTTCTCCTCCTCCTCTAATAATGACTCATTCGTGTTATTCTACTGCTCCGTAATTTGTTCGTTTGCCCGCCCGTCCATTATTCTGTGTGCATGTTTGTCCGTCCACCCGCCTGGCGTTTGTTTGTGTCTGTCCATCCGTCTGTCCATCTGTCTGAACAGTCCGACAGCTAACTTGTCTTCCACTCACTTCTGTCTGTCTGTCTGTCTGTCTGTCTGTCTGTCTGTCTGTCTGTCTGTCTGTCTGTCTGTCTGTCTGTCTGTCTGTCTGTCTGTCTGTCTGTCTGTCTGTCTGTCTGTCTGTCTGTCATGCTTCCAAACTGGCACAACGCGCGCTCGCACACCCCAGGGGGATATCTCACACCCAAGGGAACTCTCTCGCGAGGAAACAAACGCCATGGTAGCCAGCAAATGATCGAAGCGGCAGCTCACACCGAACTGTTCCTCTAACAACAGCAAGCATCCTCAAGTCACTGGGAGGGCTGGCGAAGTATCAACACCCACTGTCCGAATCTCGCCCACTACGCTCACAAACAGCCACGACAGAGGCTTGCGGACTCACGAACTGGCGTAGATTGTCGCAATTAACCAGCAGAGGACTGGGAAGGAGGAAACTTTCTGTCAACGAAGGGCGGCGATTGAAAAACAAAGCCTCACCACACTCGTACATACCCTGCTCATGACTGGAGCGGCTAGGGTTAAAAATCAAGAAAGGAGGATAGAAAAGGGGACTTACAGATCATGATTAAAGCGGGGTATTCTTACCTGAACTCTTCCAAGGAGCTGAGCAGAGTTCCACGACAGATGTTTCGACTCAGTGACAATGAACAGGGCTCCTATCACAGAAACTCCACGCTGAGGAGAGCCGGCCGGCCTGCTGTATCACAATCGACGCTCTCTCGCCTGAGCAGGAGCAAAACTAAAGGGGTCAGCCCAGTTGAGTCTCCCACACGCGCGCCGACCACGAGGCTAAGGAAAGAGTCCGGGTCCAAGTGCTACGTGAGACGCCTGCAATGACACAGAAGAGAAAACAGGGGTTGTATAAGGTTATATAGTATTGCACTAACCTCCGAACTCGACCCCACGTGACTGATTCATTCACCACGCTTTGCGCAGGAGAGGACAGGGGCGGAGTCACAGAGTAGGCGGGTGGGAGAGGTGGGGTGAGGTGGGATGCGAGTTTGGAGGGGGTGGGGTATAGATTTGGAGGGGGTGGGGTATAGATGTTGAGGGGGGGTTTGAAGGAGAGGGGTAGGTTGGGAGGGGGACCGGAGGGGAGGTAGGGGGGACCGAACTGCATGCAGTGTGATGTACATGTAGGTACTCCTTACCCGTCTCTTTTTAGGATATGATGGTAAACAGCGGAGAGAGAGAGAGAGAGAGAGAGAGAGAGAGAGAGAGAGAGAGAGAGAGAGAGAGAGAGAGAGAGAGAGGCAGAGAGAATTATGAAGCATAAGGAACAAGAAGTGAATCGAACACGGAACATGCACACAGCACGTGGATATTGATTTATATTCAAGTGTGCGGTACTTTTCCGGAAAGAAAGTTTTTCCTTCCCTTTCTTATTTATCATCTGCCGAGAATATTTTCCATTACTCATCTCATACGCACAACAAGAGAGCAAGCAAGTGAGCGAGGGCAAGAGAGAAAGAGGGAGGGAGGTGAGGGAGGACGGGAGGGGAGGGCCGGAGGGAGGGAGGGAGAGAGGGAAGAGAGAGAGAGAGAGAGAGAGAGAGAGAGAGAGAGAGAGAGAGAGAGGAGAGGAGAGGAGAGGGAGGAGAGGAGAGGAGAGGAGAGGAGAGAGAGAGAGAGAGAGAGAGAGAGAGAGAGAGAGAGAGAGAGAGAGAGAGAGAGAGAGAGCGAGGGGGGGGGGGTTGGGGGTTAGACACAGACAGACACACAGGAAGACAGATACACAGACACACAAGCATGGAGGCAAATAGGAAAGGAGGGGGGAAAGCACGAGATAAAACACACACACACATAGACACACACTGAAATACACACACTGAGATACACACAGACACGCGCGCGCACGCACTCGCGCAGAGGCAGGCAGGCAGGTCCGCAGAGAAACAACGAGAAGCAAAGAGATTCCAGACATAAAAGCTTAGAGAAAGGACAAGGAACAAACTCAAGCAAATAAGGAAATCAGTGTCAAACAGGCCCACATTTTGCTCTAAAGAAACACACCACACGCAATGGTTCATATCATGTACGTCTCCAAAACTGTCCAACAAAATGGTCTAAGGAACAATTGAAGCAGGCTAGAAGAAAGCGCCGAGTCAACAGGGGAGTGCTCGGAAACGCCTCTTGAAGTATAGGGTCGACAAGGCGAGTCAGACCAGATCAAACCTGCGATAGCCAGCGAACTGACCATGTCAGCGTGAGAAATAGACTGGCCTCCTTCTTAATCCCTGCTTAGACTCTCGGCCTTGGTGGTCAGACAGCGGTCAGAGAAAATGCGAGGTTTTCATGACAAATCGCTGCATCGATTATATGAACTGACTGATTTGATATATTTCTTATCATGCTTGATGTAGTTTGGGGGCTAGATTTTTCTCGCCTAAGTTACCACCTAATTTTGTGTGCGCGACTTAATTATTTGAATCCCACCTGATCAGGGAATAATGATTCATAAGATACAATTGTTTATGCAAGATGCATCCTGGAAAAAAATTACCTTGGTGTGTGTGAGTGTGTGTTAGTGCGTGCGTGCGTGCATGTGATTGTGTGTTTTTGTGTATGTTCGAGGGACGGTGCGCGGGAGAGGGGGGGGTGGGGGTGGTTGAGGGGGTATTGAGGGGGGGGGGGGGGGGGGATGGGAATTGGATGCGAGGGGGAGGTTTTGGAGATCGGATTGACCGAAGTTTAGGCTTTGCGTCCGACTCGACTGTATATCGTGATGCACAGAATGGATGAATGAATGAATGAATGAATGAATGAATGAATGAATGAATGAATGAATGAATGAATGAATGAATGAATGAATGAATAAAGTTGTACTGCCTCATAGCCTTTGTATGTTATATAGCGACATATTGATAACGAAAATGTTATCATAGCTGGTCAGAGTAACATTACGTCACGTCTCGATTTCCCTCGTTATTCGACTACTTTGAATCACGTGGGGAGACGTGGTAGATCTAGTCTTACCCCCAACCCATAGGGTCGCAATGCACAGAAGAAAAACTTTTCACTGAGCAATTATGGCCGGTGCATGTGAAGGACGCCGTTTGTGCACGCTGAAACCACTCCTGCCCAAAACTTCCTGCTGTGACACCTCCACATGATCTCCTCGCTCTCACTCAGACTGCTGTAGGTGCAACATGATCTCAAGTGGTTTCACATCGCCTCAGGTTCCTATTTCGTCTTGTGCAAGATCTGCGCTGCCGCCATTTTGGAAGTCAAGACCTGGAAGCTTGCTAGCGGCATTTACATGCTCGTGCTTCTCAGCTAAAGTGTATACATTTCACACATCAACATCACAGTTACCGCTCAGACAGCCAACTGACACTCCAAGGTACCATTCTGCGAACCCGAGTCAGTATTGACTCTGGCACAGTTCGCAATGAATGCGTAATAGACTTGACCCTTCGCATTACAGCATTGTGCCAAAAACAGTTCGTTCTGAAACTTTTTTTTCTCTCCACGTTTTACAGAAATCATTCAGATGTCAAAATTTGTTTCCATTTCAACACGCAAACATGTTATTTTATCGAATAATCGCTGTGTATTGCCGCAACAAGAGTAAGTTAAGAGTGTTGTGCGAAATAGTCTTAGAACTACCTTAACGGCGTATGTCAGCGAGCAGATCCGCTATCCCACAAGCCTCTCGTGTGACCTCCATTTGCATATTTCGGACGAAAACCTTCCATCATGTGATGTCAACTGGGCTAGAAACACTTTCGCCGGTAGGTGAAGTCTCTAGTGAACTAGAATGCCAAGGTACATCAATGGAAGATTATCTGCTTCAAGAGCTGGGAAAGTTAAAAGCTACTGGGGGCATTGAACCACCTGCTTCCCACTTCATCAACATTTTGCTCTGCCATGCGTGGTGAGACACAATCGTGCACATGGAGGTGTACTTTTCACCGGGCCAGAGTCGTCTGGAGTATTTAGGCACGTGACTTGCATGACGCTCACGTAATTCGTGGCGAAGCTGCAGTCGTTCCACATCGTACATTAGGCTAGTACCACAATGGCGGTGCATCCCGTCGCTAAGGACGCATTCAGCGTGGAACATTGCATTGAATGGATCTGTAGTTGGGTAATGCATGGGTTGAGCTCTACGGCCGTGGTTGGCAGCAAATCTAAAATCCAAACTACACCTAGCTCTTTGCGGCCGAACCATTGTATGGGAAAGGTTTTGGGTGAAGACCTGATGATGATGATGATGATGTCTACTTGTATAGCGCACGTATCCATGCTGGCAGCATGCTCAAGGCGCTTAAGCCGATGTTGAGGCTGTCTCTCAGTGTGTAGTGTCTCAAGTCAATGAGACCAGTCTCCTGCTGCCAAGGGCGCTGGCACACTGTTTTCCACAAAGGAGAAATTGTGCATGCTGGGTGTTTTTACTGTGGCCGACACCCACCCGTCGAGGACATGAGCGTCAGGATCTTTATAGTGCGTGATTTTGATGTTGTGAATGCGTATCACACACTAGACCTCGGTTTATTAAGGTCTCATCCGAAGGACCTGGGGAGAGGCCCTGAGGAGGGCCGTTTGGTAGCCCTAAAGAGGGCCATTTGGTACCCGGTTTCACTCCTGGGTGGGGAGAAGCAATGGGAGTTAAGCATCTTGCTCAAGGATGCAATTCTGGGGACCGCGCAGCTTCGAACGCCGCACCCACTGGCCGCAAGCGGCTGTAGGTCCAGCGCGCTAACCACTCGGCCACCTGTGGGAGAAAAGTTCGGTGGTCGTGTCTGTACGAGAATCTTGTCTTGATTTCAGAAATCTAGACTAATACTATCTCAGTGTTTGTCAGTCTAGTGTTGATCTGAGAGATCTAGGAACTCATACTATGTCACTGTATGACAGTCTAGTGTTGATCTCAGACTCAGAGATCTAGGAACTCACACTATGTCACTGTATGACAGTCTAGTGTTGATCTCAGACTCAGAGATCTAGGAACTTACACTATGTCACTGTATGACAGTCTAGTGTTGATCTCAGACTCAGAGATCTAGGAACTCACACTATGTCACTGTATGACAGTCTAGTGTTGATCTCAGACTCAGAGATCTAGGAACTCACACTATGTCACTGTATGACAGTCTAGTGTTGATCTCAGACTCAGAGATCTAGGAACTTATATTATATCACTAGTGTCAGAATGCATTGGCTATTTCCGTTTCATGGAACACATTAGACGCATAGAGAAAGGAAAACTGCATGGGCAGTACTGTGGACCCCATCTCAAGTTCTGTAGATGACGACACTCCTGTTTCGTCTATAAGGTCATTAATACATTGTCTGTAGCGGACTCCAACTGACTGCTGCTTCCACAAAAACAGCAATAACTACAGCTACTAACACCACTGCCACACCACTGCCACACCACCACCACCACTACCGCTGCTACCACATCACATGCTTTTCAGCAATATACTATCTGTGGATTGGGGTTGAGAATAGTCCCACCGCGTCACACTACGCGTTTCATTAGAGGCCAATAACTAGAGAAATCGTGACTTGACATGGTCTTATTCTGGCCAACTCTGACGATTTTTCGTGGTCAATAGCATTGAATAGCCTACAAAGGCTGATAGGCCGTAAAACTCCACCCATCCACATGGGTGTTCAAACCCCTCACCCGCTCGCTCAAGGAAAACGAAAGTTTCCTCGGGTTAGACAAAACTGCAAAGTTGCTTGCCCGATGGGCAAATCAGAGATAGCGGGAAAAAAAGAAACAAGTTGACGAAGATTCTGTCACATTTATTTCCTCGGCTTGATAGCAACAGTCTTGTCGTCTGCTGCGATGTCCGCCATCTTTCTCGTTGCGCGGGAACACGCCGGGAAATGTCCTGTCAGGTAGACGCTTGGTTCGCAACGAGAACGAATTTGATCTTCGATGGATGCGTTTGTGATACACAGTGAAAGTAAGCCACAGCCAGTAAAAAGAGGAAATAAAGACGAAGACTTCGGAAACGAGAAACGAAGTAGTTTGTTTAAATAGAGACTAGCGAGCACTCTTCCAGCGCAACACTCCGCCAAGGAAGCATCACAGTCTCTTCCATTGTCTGTATCAATCAGGCAGGATGTTTTGCTAACCAGGCCTAACGCTACGAAGTTTAGTTTACTTTAGTGGCTGAAAGGGATTTATGAGCCAAACGCATTCAACAACGTCATCAATAGTTTGACGTCATCAATTTAGTGATTTACGATACAATGTCTCTTTTTGGTCGTAATTTCAAAACAAGATAACAGAACCTCCTAAATGTTATGGATTCCTCCTGGGGTGAAACCCTAGTCTTCCACCAAATTTCATCAGGATCCGTTTTGAACTTTTTGTTAACTAACCAACCAACCAACCTGAACCAACAAACCTGAACCAACAAACCTGAACCAACCAACCAACCAAACTGACGCAACCAACCAAACTGACGCAACCAACCAAACTGAACCAACCAACCAAACTGAACCAACCAACCATACTGAACCAACCAACCATACTGAACCAACCAACCATACTGAACCAACCAACCATACTGAACCAACTAAACTAACTAAACTAACCTAACTAACCTAATTAACCAACCTAAACTAACCTAAACTAACCTAACCTAAACTAACCTAACCTAACCTAAACTAACTCTGCCTAATCCACCTACCGACCGACAGACCGACGCACCGACCCATCGAACGAACAGGACCAGACCGGACCGGACTGGACTGGACTGTTTGACTGACTAAACTAACTGATCAACTAACTAACTGACTGGCTGGCTGGTTGGCTGGCTGGCTGGCCGGCTGGCCGACCGACCGACCGACCAACCAACCAACCAACCATACTGAATAAACTAAACTAAACAAACTACTAACTAACTCTAACTCTAACTAAACCTAAATAATCCAACTAACTAACTACCTAACTAACCTACTGACTAACTAACTGACTGACTGACTGGCTGGCTGGCTGGCTGACTGACTGACTGACTGACTGACTGACTGACTGACTGACTGACTGACTGAATAACTAACTAACTAACTCATTAACTAACTAACTCATCAACTAACTAACTAACTCATCAACTAACTAACTCATCAACTAACTAACTGACTGACTGACTGGCTGGCTGGCTGACTGACTGACTGACTGACTGACTGACTGACTGACTGATTGACTGACTAACTGACCAACTAATTAACTAATGAACAGAGGGCAAAACATAACCTCCTTGGCGGAGGATGGATGGATGTTATGGATGGATGATGTTTTTCTGCCTATATAAGGCCATTAAGCACGAAAATCACGAGGAGTTTAGGAGTGAGCAAAAATCAAGTCACAACGCCCCTATTTATTCGCCTCCTACGATTCGCATTGGGAGACGCGGTGGGTCAATTCTGACCCACAACCCACAGGGGGCCCTTGGCGGAGGTAATAAATGGTACTACGATTCAGACGGGCTCGTAATAAAAAAAATCTTGCTGGGTAGTAAATTATATGCGCAACTAGCCCAGCGGGCGAGTAAACAAAACGTTTGACTACCCCTGCATCCATACTTGTCAGCAAGTCTTGTTACGCTAGTCAGGTGGCGCGCTCTTTGGACTCTCTGATCAGCTTACAGAGATGGCTCACGTCATGGAGGACAAATGGGTAGCTAGATTATATTTGCGGCCTATCAGCCTTTGTAAGCTATGGAAAGCCAATAATAATGAAAACTCAGAGCTGGTTAGAAGGACAGCAAGTCAAGTCACGATTTCCCTAATTATTCGCCGCTTCCGAAACGCGCAGGGAGACGCGGTGGGTCATGGAATGAGGAAAGAGGAGTCAGCAACTTGCAATAGGCTTGTTCAGGAGGCCAACCGCTGCGAAACGCTGCACAGCGCTGCACGTGTTTCACTCCTGAACAGCAATTTTGGGGCGTGATTCACTCAGAGCTGAGCAGCGCTGTGCACCACAGATCCGAGGTGATTCAGACGATTTTCAAAATGGCGTCTTCGATCCCGCACTGGCCGTCGATGCGTAAAATAACCCTCAGAAACATCATTTTGGGACTGGAACGGGCTTTATTTGCCCCAAGCGCTCTGTATGCGCGAGTAATGGCAAGTAAGGATGACACAGTAGTGGACTTTATTCATGCAGAATACATTTAAACGTGCATAAAGGATGGATGTGGCAAAGAAAACACTTTCTTAGCGTCTAGCAACACAACATGGGGCGCAGAAGATTTACCTCCCCTTAACAAGTGAAGCGCTGCACTAAATCTGTAGGTGTTCAGGAGAGGCACAGAGCGCTCAATTGCCAACATGGAGCGCTCATTCAGCGCTTTGTACTCCTGAACAAGCCTCTCGACTGCAGGTGGGATTTGAGGTCGAGGGTTGGGAGGTTTCATGGACCGGGGCAAGGGTCAGAGGGGTGGAAGGATAGGAGGTGGAAAATGAGAATGGAGGGTGGAAGGGGGTGGGGTAGGGGTTGAAGAGGGTGGGGGAAGGGGAAGGGGAGGGGGAGGGGGAGGAGATGGATTTAGAGGCTGATTGAACTTGGTGACGAATAAAGAGAGAATGGGGTAAAGGAAGAAAGCAAAGGAGGGTGAAAGAGGTAGGGGAAGGAGTGGCCAGGGAAGGGCACGGAGAAGAGGGGGTGGTGGGAGGTGAAAGGGGGTGGAGGTGGGTGGGAGGTGAAGGGGTCGGGGAGTTGGAGAGAGGAAGGGTTAGACCGAGAAGCAATTGCACAGGCTCTGGGAGACGTTTTGTAAAGTTGCGTCATTTCGATGCAGTAAAAAGAATTTCAAGCGCTCGAGAAAGAAATATATCGCTTACACTCGACCTGGTCGAGTCTCGTCATAAGGCTCATGTATGGTACTGGTGCTGGAAGAGAGAATAATGTTGCAGATACTGCTTTCTAGCACAGTTACAATATTTTCAATCCAGCAACTCAAATAATCTTCCAGAAACAAGCACGTGTGTTCAGTTTCATTCTAGTTCAATGCAATAAGTATTGTATCATCCAATCTGGCAGTCAGTCATTAAAAACCCACAGAAATCTTGGGAATAAAAATATGATCGAAAATACTCATCTACAATGAGGAGGCAACATGGCAAGACAAACCATGTGAGCGTCAACCAACAAAACTGCAAGGCTTTTCCAGTTTTAAAGCAACCGTTTCCAGCGTGGTACGGTGTAACAATCAATAGAGACATGTGATCTAGCGACTTCTTCCTGTCTCTCCAAATTCATATTCATTTTGAACGAAGTCAAAAAACAAAACCTTTGCTTACTTTTAAACTAAGGTGCTCAATATACAACGAAGAGAAATGTCCTGCTTGAAGCTGTGCCTGCATCGCTTCACATTCTTACAAGCAGATTCAAAACTTGACAATATATTTTTCACAGCCAGCAAACACACATTACAGTAATTACAATCTACAAGTAATAGCCGACGTTAAAAAGGGTGTATACATGTATATGTGCGGCCGAGTGCAAAGCTTCCCTACTGAGTTATTTGCTCCTGTTTTTGTTAACCTGTTGCCTTGTGACATAGACGCTCTTTCTCTCTCTCTCTCTCTCTCTCTCTCTCTCTCTCTCTCTCTCTCTCTCTCTCTCTCTCTCTCTCTCTCTCTTTCTCTCTCTCTCATTCGTCCGCCTTTGTTTGTTTCTGTTCCTCCGGGAGTAGGGTGCACCTGTCATCCATATGTCCTCCATTCTCCCTCTTCCTATTGTCATGTGTGTCCTGTGAGTTAAGTGCGCATTGTGCATGAACAGGCACTTCATGGCTCTTCTCTGCTAGTCTGGAATGGTCATGTATCTGCCCTTCACGTCACGTCAGTTGGATTAGTCACGCCCTCCCTCTCTCATTACGACGTCCTGTATGATGAATGTCCATTTTTCTTGCAGTGTCCGTTCCATCACTTGTTAAATCGACTGTATGTTTGATTAGGGACCGTTCCCCTTGCATCTTTGCTTGCGCTAAATCTGAACTGTTATGCTTAAGCGATAACTTACTTCCTCTAAATAAAGACACTTGCTTTTAATGGTGCAATATTCACTCGATAGATTTTGTCGTGTTAAATGAGGCAACACTTCAAACAAGTAATTTCAGTTAAGTATAGAGGAGTAATAAGCCCCTTTCGGTCACTAAGAAACAAACTCAGGGACAGTCTGAGATCGCATCGGCTGATCTCTAGCCTGGCTCCTCTGTAATTCGCGCATCCTTTTGATAAATGGGGAACCGTCTGATAGTCTGGGAGACGAATGTTACCCAGTCTATGAGACCACTGTCACCACAGTCTCTGAGACCACTGTCACCACAGTCTATGAGACCACTGTCACCACAGTCTATGAGACCACTGTCACCACAGTCTATGAGACCACTGTCACCACAGTCTATGAGACCACTGTCACCACAGTCTATGAGACCACTGTCACCACAGTCTATGAGACCACTGTCACCACAGTCTATGAGACCACTGTCACCACAGCCTTGGATTGGTCCAGGCCACTACCATCCGGCCTTGGACCAGCCAGCAGCTTCTGTACCCAAGAGGGAATAAAGTTGTGGAATGCAGCTACGACTTGTCTCATACCTGCGCCTTTCTACCATCAAGCCTCTGGTCCCTTAACGTTCGATCCTTACCACCAGAATGATCCCATCATCATATATATTTCCCCTATCTGATATTTTACAACCAAGATGTAAGACGTTTGAAGCGAGAATTCTATGGTTCTTAGTGCTCTAATTATCTTCTTACTTGGCAAACATGACTTTTTTTGCATCTTGTTCAACCTTAAATGTAGTTAGCCACATCTGTCTGTTTAGTTTTTGCATGAGCCTATAGTGCGCATTAGCTATATTGGCGAAACGTTCCTTCCCTCGCCCTCAGGACTATTACCCTTAAACAAACACAGATCTTTGCAAGGGTTGCTATCCACGTTTTTTAACATAAGAATGCACAAGGTTCTTTATTGTTCTTTCTACAAAATATATGATAATGAGTTTGGTAAGACAATGTTGCCATACCCACAGCAACCTCCACCGCATTTACAGCAGCTTATAAAGTTGTTCCTTACACATTTGTCAAAAGTCGATTGTTTCACTGTGTACATTGCAACCTCATCTGTATCTGACTTTTTACACATAGACGTAATCTAGAGGGAGTGGGACTATGAACCAACATATATCATAGACTCTGTCACAACAAATTGGCATGCAACAACATGTTGCTCA
>JAWQFJ010013210.1:7500-27500 GCA_034096865.1 Theodoxus fluviatilis | reverse complement strand
CTGCAATCTGCCTGTGGATCTGCCTTTGTATCCGCTTGCCTGTCTGTCGCTCTCTCGCTCTCTCGTTCTCTCTCGCTCTCTCAACAACAACAACAACAACACACACAAACACACACACATTCACACACACACGAATCACTGCATATGCACTCCCTTGGACGGAAACCGATTAGACTATTAGTTGACAGGTTTATTTACCTTAACACCAGACACACCAAAAACGAGTTTGGGCCTGAAGTTCACTTCGATACTTTTCATTCGACCAATATGTGTCAGACCGACACTGCCTTTTCTATTGATTTCCCGGTCTGTGGTCTTTGATGGAAGATGAAAGAACGTTCATTCGTCGCATCCTATCAACTGGGGAGACAACGCAACGTCCTAGGCAACCAGTTGTTAGAGCGCAGTAGGATAAAACTCCACAAAGCATTCCTTTGATATAAGAGCCCAAATGCACCATTTTCACTGTCAGCCATAATTACCAATCGATGCGGTGCACTCTAAGAACTTTGAAGTGTATTTTTGTTTCTTCGTTCTTTTCAGCGGTTAAATCACTTCCTTTGGGTCCGCCCCGAGGTTCTTGCAACCTTTTCTGCCTGCTTCCTGCATAACTTTTCCTCTGCAATGGAAGTCTGTTGTGTGATGCAAGCAACGTGAACGCTTCACTCGTTCTAAGCAGTCCTTTAAAGGCTGCAGAATGCTGCCGAAGATGCCTCTGCGTAGATGTGTTGACATCCATTTGATGGATTGAATAGGATTGGGTTGGGTTGGTATTTTTACGGCCAATCAGATGCCTTTGTAGGCAATGTAAGGCCACTGATCACGAAAATCATTCAAGGCTGTCAGAATAAGAGCAAGTCGAATATCGATTTCCTTCGTTATTCTTTTACAATTCGCCTAGTGAGACACGGTGGGTCTATTTTCACCCCCTACCCCCAGGAAGTCCATTTGACGGACACTGACGAAGTAAAAGAAGGGAAGTCTGCTATACACGATTCTGGAGAGACAATCCAAATGAGTAGACTGTACCAGACAATTTCTCAAGGAATACTTTTATACGCAGTCTATAATAAAGTCAGATAAGACACAAGTTGCCATGACTTCGAGGACATGCAGACCGTGATTCCTCCCCTTCTCTCTCTCTCTCTCTCTCTCTCTCTCTCTGTCTCTCTGTCTGTCTCTCTCTCCCTCTCTCTCTCTCTCTCTCTCTCTCTCTCTCTCTCTCTCTCTCTCTCTCTGTGTGTCTCTGTCTGTCTGTCTGTCTGTCTCTCTCTCTCTCTCTGTCTCTCTCTCTCTCTCTCTCTCTCTCTCTCTCTCTCTCTCGTGTGAAAACGACACTTTCTATCCATAGTGACTGTATGTGGAACCGCTGGTGCGGAAGGATAAGCCCATTCTGTCTAGAACCAATTTCTATCTATTCACTTCAAGTCCGCGCACCAGGAAAGAGTCCCGATGAATGAATCTTGTAAACGCCCTCAGAAACCCATAGCCTCACTTCATTTCCCGTCAGCTACAATCACAACATCCTACGGTGTCCCGGGCATCCCGTCCAAACCATTCTCGCATTAGGATTGATGGTTAGCTAGTTTGTCTCTTTTGAGCTGTACAGACATCTTATAATTTTGTGTTGCTTCACCCTCTATTTTCCCATTCACCGTGGCAAATCACGCTCAAAGCACATGTTCATTGAAATCATCCGGTGGTATGTTCGTGCTGTTGTAACTACGTAACATTCATTGTTCGATGATATTGAGGGAGGCTGTGTTGCGTTAATTTGTCACAACATGGCTTCACTGAAATACTGTGCTGTACTTATTTTGTTGAATAAATGAGTTTAAGACAGGGGAAAGGATATGCTGTGACATGATTTTTGTAGCAAGCTCAAAAGGCAAAATACCTCATTATTACTGGAGATAAGGACAGTGACGATGGTCTGCAGATCCATTCTGGCTGTTACTGAACAGTTTATACCAAAAGAGATATGGTAGATATTTCTCAAAATCAACATGAGAAGTTATTGATATATGAAAATACAATCAGGATGCTTTTCACTGACTGTTGCATGGTGGGAAGTGTTGTATCGTACGGAATAGGGTTCTGAATGGAGAGGTATTGAAATCGACAACTTGATTAGCTTAAAATGCAGTTATTTTTATACGCAAAAGGATTCAACATTGAATGAATGAATGGATGAATGAATGAACGCATAAATGGATGAATGAATGGATAAATGAATGAATGAACGCATAAATGAATGAAGGAATAAATGAATGAATACGGTCTATCCGCCTTCGAAGGCTAAGGACATCGATCGCACAAAACCACCAGAGCCGAGTTGAGAAGAGCGAGTCAAACATCGATTCCTCCAGTTATTCGCCTTTTGGCAATCGCATGGGGAGACAGGGCGGGTCCACATTTACCTCCAGCCCGCATGGGGCAAACTTTACTTTGAAAGACGTGTGATCTGGAATGCATTTAGCGCTGCATGTCTGGCCAAACCCAGACGCGATTCGAAGTGCATATCCTCTTTCCAACTTTGCTTTGTACATATTGACGCAACCAAAGGTGTATATCCCCCTCTTTTCTCATCACAGCGACATAGTTTTACCCCCCCCCCCCCCCCCCCCTTCCCCAAGAAGCAGAGATGGCTTGCGTTCAACATGGCGTCTTCTCTATATCTGCTTGCATTCTACAGACGAAGAAACCCGATCCAAGTTCTGAAAGAGCTAAGCAGGGATCTGGTCACGACAATTATTCGACGACTGGCTTCCTGCGGCGCCTTGTTGATGACTAGCATCGCGTGCAATGCTCAACATTCACAACCCTTGTTTCCTCAACGATGCTTCAAATAGCATTATTCTGCCAGAAGCAATTGGAGTAGTAAGGGCTCAGTGTGCAACGCAGGCATTGGGAACAGGAGCGCGGTATCATGTGTGTGTGTGTGTGTGTGTGTGTATTTGTGTGCATGTGTGCTTTATGTGTATGTGTGTGTGTATTTGTGTTCATGTGCGTGTGTCATTATGTCTGATTGTTAGTCGTGTGGTAGAGGAAGAAATAAAAATGGCTCGCTGACCAATTATTATAAAGTGTCGTGTTTTTATGCATAGTAAAACAAAACCTGCCGTAAGAAAAAAAACACTTTTCAGATGGGAGTTCAGGAAGAAAGAGCTGTCTTTGTAAGAAAGGAAAAGCATGTGAATGTGACAGGTGAAATCATTATTTCAAGTCCCCCCCCCTTCCCCCTCCCCCCGATAATCTGGATGTTGACGTATCTTTACACTTCCCATCTGCCACGTTGAGGCTCTCTAAGCATCATTCACACAATGCACCACAATTTTGTGGATGACGTGAATGATGATGATGATGATGATGATGATGATGATGTCACTGCGACACTTCTTGACACAAAAAGTAGAGCCTGACACGCCACCTGTAGATGTCGTGGTTGAAGTAGCTGATCATGTCCTACAAAACAATGTGTTCAGCTTTGAAGGCAAGATTTTCAAACAAGTCATGGGAACTGCAATGGGGACTCCCATGGCACCCTCAGCAGCAAATCTTTTCATGAGTATGCTGGAAGAACGTCTCCTGAATCAAAGCCCAGTGCCAGTGAATAGGGAGTTCTGGAAGAGGTTCATTGATGACATTTTCATGCTGTGGATGGGTTCTTCCAAAGATCTGGATGTCTTCATTGACCACTTGAACAGCTTTATTCCAACCATCAAATTCACTGCCAACTCATCACACCAAACGGTATCGTTTCTGGACATCAATATCACCCTGAAGGAAGGCTATTTCCAGACTGATCTGTACAGCAAGCCAACGGACGCACATGCCTACTTGCACAGTTCATCATCTCACCCAAGACACACTGTGAAGAACATCCCATACAGCCTGTTCGTCAGACAACGAAGACTTTGTTCGACACCTGCTGCTTTCTCCACCCGGTGTGATGAACTATGCCAACAGTTGAAACTCAGGGGTTTCATTCAGAACGCAATTTCAGAGGCTAAGAAGAAAGCTGAGAACATCCCTCGTTCAGAAAGTTTGCGGTACCGGGACAAGAAGAAAGAGAACAGAGTCCCCTTCGTCATTACGCACAACCCCGCCAATCCACCTCTACGAGCGTGGCTACATGAACAACATGAGGTCATGGTTCGAGACAGTGACAAGATGAGACAGGCTGTCCCTAAACCACCCGTGATCGGAGAGAGGAATTCAAGGTCTCTGAAACAGATCCTGATGCCCACATGCCTACCGGAAGAAAGAGATATCCGCCCACCAGGAGTGTATAGATGTACAGCCACCAGGTGAACTATGTGTAGCCAGCATCTTGTCGAGGGCAGCACTTTCAACAGTCACCAGACAGATTAAATCTTCCGACACAGGACAGTCCTCTCCTGCACCTCTGCAAATAGTCGGGTAGCTGAGTTCAGAAAAGTGTAACATGCTAAACGTTGAGGGTTACAAGCGTCCATCTGGGCTAAATGGAGAGTCTAGACATAGAGATATGTGGTCTAGGTAGGCGGCCAATCTGAATTTGGTTTGTTTGGCCGCCATGACACTTTTCAAAATGGCCGCCACAATCTACACTTTTCTTTATATCTCAGCTAATATTTGGGATAAAATCAAAAACATGGAGTCAATTCCTATGTTTTGCATGCTGACAAAGTCAATTATGGCCAAAAAATAACCCTAGCATTCACATTTTCTATCAAAAATTAAATATTTGACAAAATAGCTAGGCGATATACGAATTCGGTAAGTATTATCTTTCTGAATTTGCTATCTTAAACAATGCATATCAGTGTGGTCTGGATGAAAGGTTTACTACTAGAACAATGTAGTTTAGGTGGGTGGATATTCTAAATTTGCTTTGGATGGCCATGATGACAGATTTAAAACGGCTGCGAACATCGGGATTGGCGTAAAACTGCCTCACGAGTTCGTATAGGTAGATTGGCAAACAAAACAACCATGTCTATGTGATTTGGCAAGAAAAGTACAAGTATGCTGTAACACATAGGAATGGAGTGGTACTTTGCAGTGGTCAGGGCTGATTTTAAACAAAACAATATTTTCATGTGCACATGTTGTATTTCCATTTGAAATTGTGCATTGAATTTCCTGGCAATCAACATTGCAGAAACAAAGTTTACTCCATGTTGCTTTGGAGAATAACAAATAAAAATCAACGATTTGAAGAAAATACACACACTGGGTGATGATATAAACTGAACATTTTAATACTTCTGAAATATCAACGATACTGCTTAGCATGCTTAGCATGGTAATTATGCACTTTTAGTACACAACAACTCTGAATCTTCAATACATAAGAACAGTTTCAAATACCAAAGTACAACATAATGCACAAACATTTATGCATTACACTCATTATAAGAAACGATTTGTGGTTTCTGGATCACCGAGTATGGCAGGCTACATGCCTCTATGGAAACAGAACACTAGTTTCTCAGGCACAAAGTGGTATTTCAAGGCTCAGTTGCGTAGCCCTGTCAAAGTGTGGGGATTTCTGCAGTCTTTGCATCGGCATGCTCTTGTGCATCCCTGTCCACTGGACCAATAGCTGCAGCGTCTTGTAGAACAAGATGTGCAGCCACAATCTATGAGCTCGAGAAAAAGTTGTCTTGTATCAGTTGTAGGTGCACGACTCAGCAGGATGGGCTCAATCACGTTTGCATTCTCCTTTGTGACCAGCTTCCATCCACTGTTGACTACAGTGTGTACATGCTCTCCAAGGTGCAGAGTTTCTTGGTTTTGATCCTGTCATGGAAAAGGGTCTCTTTCAGGACAAATCTTTTTTGCACAAACTCTGGGACGACTTCATTTCCTGTTTCTTCTGCTGTTAGCAAGTCATGTTTCACAACAACACTGGCAACGTCACAAGTTGTGAGTGAAATCTGGTCGGGTGATGGGTGAGCAAAGGGGTTGAATGTCTGAAACAAGTTGATGAGTTTCTGTAGATCATCTTGATCCTGTTTCAACCTCTTTTTCCCGAAGGCCTTGTGCGCACAGTCGTGCTCGTCATCTTCATCATCAACACTTGACAGGCCAAACATGGCCTCAGTGTCCTTAGCCAGCTGAGATCTTGCGCTGAGTGTCAGAAACCACCTGTCCCTGGCTGTGTCTGTTCTTGTAATGCCAACAAGTCCTCCAGCGACTTTTCCAGTTTTGTTGACGTGTTTCATCGCTTGATCCTCTGCGATCTGATTGAAAAGTTGTTTCGTTTCTTTGGTGACAAAGTCGCCGGCCAAGAAGCCCAGGTGCACCTCAGGCGCTGTCATCGGAAGCATCTTCATGTCCGCCAGAAAGACTGTTCCCCAACGGGTATAATGAAAGTGATCAAACGCTCCGAACCATGGAAGCATCTCAGCGAATGATGATAGAAACAGTTCCCAGTCGCCATTGCGGAGAGACCGAGTGAATCTCAACAGAATTGAGACTTGTTTCATGTAGGTCCTCTAGTACTGGTAGGTTGCATGTTCCGAAGAGGAAGATTCGAACTCATCAAACAAGTCTTTGACTTCCTCAATGGAGGACAACAGATTCTCCAGGGATGACTGGATGTCTTGGTCATCTTGATTGGCAAAGCCTTGAGCGACTCTTTTTGCTGCATTCTGGAGGCTTCCATTGACCGTCTTCTCATTCTCTGTGACCCATTCTTTGAAGCGCTCCCAAAGAATGGACCACAGAGCTTCCACTGTGAGTTTGTGTACGCGAATGGCTCTATTTCAACCTTTTCCGTCAATGATGTTCTCAGCTGTCACCTCACCAAGTACGCCACTTTCTACCCAGATGTTTGCTATGCCTGATGAATCCATGTACTTCCCCACAACTTTGCAGACGTTCATTGAGGTGTGGAACCCTCCTAGCATGATGACCAAGTCCTTACAGCTGTCCAGTTGGTCCCACTGTAACATCTTCGCTTTTGAGTATATCTGCTCATCAAAAGTGATCACCGTGTATTTCTCTCCAAGCTTCTCAGTCATTAATTTGCAGTTCTGCTGACGGTTCATACTGTGGGGAATTCGTGGGCTGGGGAATTCAGGATTGGCATTGGACCAACTTCTGTCAGTGGTGGATCACAAGTGCTCACCTTATGGTTGAAACCACTCCAACCTGGAACAACCTGATCATCTGGCTGGTGCTGTCTACCATGATCCATGCTAGGTCCTGTGTGTTTGCCTCGGTGATTTTCTGGTGATTTGGCAAATAACATGCTTCCTGCACATTGTGCAAATACAGGTTCTGGCTTTGTATTGGTCATGTTGATGTCTTGCAGGTTTGTCATCTCAGCAGGTGCATGAACAACTTTTGGAAAAGCTGTCTTTATCTGAATGTCCATTCCTGGCTCCAGTGGTGCTTTGCGTCGGAGAGCGATGTACTGGCTGGCATGAAATTTCCCTGTGCCACTCAGAGTTTCCTCAAGAATGTCAATGTTGTCATTTGCCTCATATCCTTTGCCTGTTCCGTGCAGGAAATTCCTTGGAATCATCACATTGCCATTCCTGTGATACCGTTGGATCATATCATACGTCAAGATATTGTCTTCAAAACATCAAGAAGACGAAAAATGACGCCCAAGCATCTGGGCATTGGTCTCACAGTGCACCAAGCCACAAGATTAAAAGACCTTGTTCGTCTCCTTCATGTTGCTAGCCATTCTGTGTCCGATGACACTGTCCTTCGTGCAGACACAGCTGAAGAGTCAGAGTCGTTGTGTACTGAAAGTGCATAATTACCATGCTAAGCAAGCTAAGCAGTATCGTTGATATTTCAGAAGTATTAAAATGTTCAGTTTATATCATCACCCAGTGTGTGTATTTTCTTCAAATCGTTGATTTTTATTTGTTATTCTCCAAAGCAACATGGAGTAAACTTTGTTTCTGCAATGTTGATTGCCAAGAAATTCAATGCACAATTTCAAATGGAAATACAACATGTGCACATGAAAATATTGTTTTGTTTAAAATCAGCCCTGACCACTGCAAAGTACCACTCCATTCCTATGTGTTACAGCATACTTGTACTTTTCTTGCCAAATCACATAGACATGGTTGTTTTGTTTGCCAATCTACCTATACGAACTCGTGAGGCAGTTTTACGCCAATCCCGATGTTCGCAGCCGTTTTAAATCTGTCATCATGGCCATCCAAAGCAAATTTAGAATATCCACCCACCTAAACTACATTGTTCTAGTAGTAAACATTTCATCCAGACCACACTGATATGCATTGTTTAAGATAGCAAATTCAGAAAGATAATACTTACCGAATTCGTATATCGCCTAGCTATTTTGTCAAATATTTAATTTTTGATAGAAAATGTGAATGCTAGGGTTATTTTTTGGCCATAATTGACTTTGTCATCATGCAAAACATAGGAATTGACTCCATGTTTTTGATTTTATCCCAAATATTAGCTGAGATATAAAGAAAAGTGTAGATTGTGGCGGCCATTTTGAAAAGTGTCATGGCGGCCAAACAAACCAAATTCAGAATGTCCGCCTACCTAGACCACATATCTCTATGTCTAGACTCTCCATTTAGCCCAGATGGACGCTTGTAACCCTCAACGTTTAGCGTCCCATTTTTTTTTGCAAGCTACAGATTTCAGCTTTTAGACTAAAACGTCGTGTATGTTCTGTGGTGGGGGGTTGTGGTCTGGGCCCTACGTCCCGCACAGCAAATGGATGGTGACGCGCAACACATAGCCTCTCCCATCCTGGGGTAGTGATTGCTGCTGCAATGCAGCTCGCTGCACATGCACGCATATGGCCTCTCCTACCCAAATGCTCCTTCAGGAACACCTTCACGTGGTCCCCCTGTTATTCACAAAGCTTCCTGCAGGTGCGACCGAGCACTCGGCGGTATAACCGGGAACTGGGCAGACTGGGCTCATAAGCCTTGGTTGGCAACCAGTCTAGGAGAAGGACAACTCCGACTTCAAACCCGGGCAGATGGAGCTCGTTAGCCTCGTCAGGCAGTTCGTCTAGGAGAGGGAAACTCTGAGGTAAAACCCACCCCTGCGGGCTCGGGGTAAGAATTGACCCACCGCGTCTCCCTGCGCGATTCGTAAGAGGCGAATAAAACTAGGGCTCCGCTGCCTTGTGGATACCTTCGGGAGGAGGAAAGGCTAAGGAGTAAACCCTACACAAATCCGGAGTGAAGCCCCTAAGGCGGTTGGTCGTCAGTCTTGACCTCCTTCCGGCAGCTTCTGCAGCCAGACTGGTGCCAAACGTATCGCTCCGCGTTCCTTTGGACCACACCAGCGAGGCCGAGTGGGGGATTCTGTCGACTGGGCAACCCAGGATCTCCATACACGCTGCCCAGGCTCGCGCCCTGGAGAGGTCACTTCAGTGCCGCTGTTTTACAGTGACAGAAACAACACGGGAGACAGCAGTTACGAGTTCTAAGTCCAGAGTGATTGGCGTGTGCTCGGACGCTACGGGTTGTCTCCGACGGTGGGAGGAACCATCGCAGTTCCACTGGTCAGCTACCGCCCGCCTCAATCCGGGCAGCCCCCGGCCAGATAGGTGCTGACCCGCCACAGTCTGCCTGCTTCATTGGGTGCTTGGAGCTTAGGCAAAACCGACAAGCAGACTGTAAAACCCCTGCACCAGGCAAAAAACAAAGAAGCAAAAAAACATGTATCCTGCGAATGGCAAGCTGGAACGTCAGGACAATGTGCCCTGGCCTCTCCGACGACCTAAGTCAGGTCGATGACTCCAGAAAGACAGCCATCATCAACCGCGAGCTGAAGAGGCTCAATATTGACATCGCCGCACTTCAGGAGACCAGGCTCTCATCGAGTGGCAGCCTCAGAGAACAAGACTACACGTTCTTCTGGCAGGGAAAGGAATCAGAGGAACCACGCATCCATGGTGTTGGATTTGCAGTGAGAAATTCTCTACTGCCCTCAATAGTACCACCATCGAAGGGCACACCTCGAATCCTCTCTCTCTGTCTCTCAACCTCCTCTGGCTGTGTACACATCCTGAGCATTTATGCTCCAACCCTTGGTTCTACACCAGAGACGAAGGATCAATTCTATGAGGAGCTTGGGAACACCATCAGAGAGATCCCCGCCACAGACCAACTGTATCTGCTTGGGGACTTTAACGCTCGTGTGGGAGCTGACCAAGAATCCTGGCCTACCAGCATTGGTCACTTTGGTGTTGGCAAACTAAACGAGAACGGACAGAGGCTTCTCGAACTGTGCTCGTATCACAACCTATGCGTCACCAACACGTTCTTTGCCACCAAGCCCCAACACAGAGTATCTTGGTGCCACCCCAGATCCCATCACTGGCACCAGCTGGACCTTGTTATCACACGAAGACCTCTCCTGAGCTGCGTACTCACAACCCGCAGCTACCACAGTGCTGACTGTGACACTGACCATTCTCTGGTTGGTAGCAAGGTGCGTCTAAAACCCAAGCGCATACATCATTCCAAGCAGAAAGGACGCCCACGAATAAATGCAGACAGGACGACCATTCCTGATGCATGCGAGCGCTTTGCCAACCTTATGGAAGAGGCCCTACAGGAGTGCCCCGCTAACAGCGCCGAAGAGAGATGGAACCACATCCGTGACGCCATTTACAACTCAGCCATGGAAGCCTTCGGCAAGCGGGAAAGGCAAAGTCAAGACTGGTTTGTGGCCGGAATTGCTAAACTTGAACCAGCAATAGCAGCCAAGCGAGCAGCGCTGCTGAACTTCAAGAGAGAACCCTCTGGGAGGACCCTCACCGCACTCAGGAAGGCCAGAAATGACGCCCAACGCATAGCCCGGCGCAGTGCCAACGACTACTGGCTGAATCTCTGCCAGAGCATCCAGCTCGCCGCCGACTGCGGCAACGTCCGCGCTATGTATGATGGCATGAAGAAAGCCTTCGGTCCTAGCACCACCAAAATTGCACCTCTGAAATCAGCCGCCGGCGCTGTTATCACGGACAGAGGAAGGCAGATGGAGAGGTGGGCAGAACACTACCAAGAGCTCTACTCAAGGGAAAATGTCGTCAGTGATGCAGCAATTGAGACCACCGGCGCCCTACCAACCATGGTAGAACTAGACTATCCGCCCCCGATTGACGATCTGAGCAATGCCATTGATGTCCTGGCCAGCGGAAAAGCCCCTGGCAAAGATGGCATCCCCCCTGAGGTCATCAAGGCTGGCAAGCGAACCGCCCTCCTCCACCACCTGCATGAGCTCTTACTTCAGTGTTGGGAGGAAGGAGCTGTCCCTCAGGAAATGCGTGACGCAAACATCATCACGCTATATAAGAACAAAGGAGACCGCAGCGACTGCAATAACTACCGCGGAATATCCCTACTCAGCATCGTTGGGAAGGTCTTTGCCCGTGTGGTGCTAAAACGGTTGCAGACACTTGCCGAGCGAGTCTACCCTGAGGCACAGTGCGGTTTCAGATCGGAACGCTCAACCATCGATATGGTCTTTTCCCTCAGACAGTTGCAGGAGAAATGCCGTGAGCAGAGGCGACCACTGTACATCGCCTTCATCGATCTGACCAAGGCATTTGACCTGGTCAGCAGAAAAGGTCTATTCACACTGCTGCAGAAGATCGGATGTCCCCCAAAGCTCCTGAGAATGGTCATGTCCTTCCATGAGGGCACGTTCGGTACCGTCCAGTATGACGGCTCAACCTCAGACCCCTTTCCAATCAGAAGCGGCGTGAAACAGGGCTGTGTGCTTGCTCCTACCCTCTTCGGCATCTTCTTCTCCTTGCTACTGTCCTATGCCTTCAGACAGTCTGAGGATGGTGTGTACATCCATACCAGAAGTGATGGAGGTCTCTTCAACCTAGCCCGCCTCCGTGCAAAGACCAAAGTGCAAAGGGTCCTGATCAGAGAGCTGTTGTTTGCTGATGATGCTGCCCTGACTGCGCACACAGAGGAGGCGCTGCAGCGTCTCATCAACTGCTTTGCCCAGGCATGCAAAGAATTCGCTCTGACCATCAGCATCAAGAAGACTGAAGTCATGGGTCAGGATGTCAGTACCGCTCCCAGCATCTCCATCGGCGATCACACCCTTATGGTGGTGGAGGAGTTTACATACCTGGGCTCCACCATCTCAAGCAACTTGTCTCTGGACGCCGAACTAAGCAAGCGCATTGGCAAAGCCGCAACATCACTGGCCCGCCTCGGAAAGCGTGTCTGGGACAACTCCATGCTGACGACAAACACCAAGATGAAAGTCTACCAGGCCTGTGTTCTCAGCACGCTCCTTTACGGAAGCGAAGCGTGGACCCTGTATTCCCGCCAAGAACGCCGGCTCAACACCTTTCACATGCGTTGCCTCAGAAGGATCCTGGGCATCAGCTGGCATGACCGCATCCCCAACAAGGACGTACTGGCGCAAGCAGGTATTCCCAGCATGTTCGCCATGCTCAGCCAGAGACGACTTAGATGGCTGGGTCACGTCAGCAGGATGGATGACGGCCGAATACCCAAAGAAGTGCTGTACTGCGAGCTCGCCACGGGATCCAGACCTGCAGGAAGACCTCTCCTCCGCTACAAGGACGTTTGTAAACGTGATATGACGGCGGGAGGCATCAACCCAGCAGACTGGGAAACGGTGGCCGCTGACCGCAACAGCTGGAGACACGCCGTCAAGACTGGCATCCAGGCCAGCGAGAGGAGGAGACGGGAGCAGTGGGAGGAGAAGAGAGAACGCAGACGACAGAGGATAGCGTCGGCATCCACAGAGCCGCGCCAAGACTTCACTTGCGACAAGTGCAACAGAGCATGCGGCTCAAGGATCGGGCTCTACAGCCACAGAGTACGCTGCCTCTCAACCCCGGACTGACCAAACCTGGCGCACACCCCATAGTCTCACGAGACTGACGGATGCCAACAATGTTCTGTGGTGCGACCTCTGCCGTAACACCCAGTACGTGGGGGAAACTATGAAATCGTTGAAGAAACGCTTCTACCAGCACTACCAAGACATCAGAACCAACAAGGGGACTCTCGTGACCAGGCACTTCAACTTGCCGAGTCACACTATGGCGAACATGAGAGTCATGCCGATCGAGCAGGTGTATTGTGTGCCATCGGATCATCCTCGTAGACTGGCGAGGGAGGCTTTTTAAATGACTAAACTGCTTACCACTTACCCTCTTGGTCTAAACACCAAAGAGTAGTTGAGTGATTGGCGGTTTTCGGGGGTGATCCGATGGTCTGGATGTGTGTACTGTGTGTGTAGAGGTGTGTGTGTGTGTGTGTGTGTGTGTGTGTGTGTGTGTGTTTGTGTGTGTGCGTGTGTGTGTGTGTAGGTGTAGGTGTGTGTATTTGCGTGTGTGTGTATGCACGTGTGTGTGTGTGATATGCTGTTTCTTTCTCCAGAATTCTTGGAGTTACATTTGCTCATTTTTGTGGACTATGGTGGTAATTAGCCAGCCAGGACATCCAAGACTATAAGAATGTCTTACGTCATAGCACACGTAATTCTTTTTATACGTCATCTTGACGCTATTTTATTCTTTGCTGAAGAAGTTGCGGAAAGGCATCGAAATATTCTAAGTACAAACACAGAAAGTCATCTTGTTTTTTGTTTTCTTTCTCTTTTTTGGAGATGATGATGATGATGATGATGATGATGATGATGATGATGATGATGATGATGATGATGATGATGATGATGATGATGATGACGATGATGATGACGATGATGATGACGATGACGACGACGACGACGAAGTTTTTCGACCTATCTGCCTTTGTAAGCTATGTGAGACCACTGAACGCGTAAATCACTAGAACAGCTGAGAGCAAGAGCAACTTAAGACACAATTTCCCTAGTTATTCGCCTCTTTTGATTTGCACAGGGAGACGGAGTGCGTCTCTTATTACACCCAAACGACCGGGGTAAATTCTCTGTGAAGCTTACACCTGGTTCCAAGTTAGAATGTGCCAGCCCAAAAGATAAGATAAAATTCAGCTCAGCTCTCACAAAATGCGTTATGTCGACGCAAACAAAGGAAATACTCCTATACCTTCACTTTTTAGCATAGTCATTCCCCATCCGTTTAGCCTACTTCAAACATTAATTTGGATGAGGTGGATTTCGGAAATGCAGGACTGATAACTTGGTGCCAACGACACCCAAATCTAACGTGAGAATAACGTTCCATCTGTAAGCCTCCCAACGCGAACAGAACGTGACAGTCGTGCGAGGATCAAGAACCCATTCCGGAGAACAATGCGCACTGTGCACGGATTACGCGTGCAACTCGTGCCAAATACGAAGTTGACATGGGTGCACATGTAGGCTTCATAGGGATGGAACTTGAAATTAGCACTGCCTTGTCCAAAGAAACGAAGCTTTCAAAGACAAACACCGGTCTGGACAGGTGTCAACAGTTCGCCCTTCAGACAAAGCGTCGCGACCAAGCACATCAAATTGCCAGCATAGCTCGAGCAACCGAAGTAGCATGCCGAGTGTGCTTGCTTTCTCTCGTGTGAGAGACGGTGACATCAGCTGTATACGTTGTCAAGGTTTCCGAATTTCAGCAGTGGGAGTATTCAGTTCGCATTTCATTTTTTAAGGTACTGACTTACATTAAATTTCAACGATGAGATTCACATCAAGTACCTATTCTGACCTTCTGACCCGTAGATCAGATTTCATTTTTACAGACCATGCATGTGCTTTCTCCAGCATAATGTTTATGGTTCTCAGTTTATTGCGTTTCATCAAGAGGTACTGGAGTGAAACATTAACAATCACCCACCCTAATGTGTCTGTCTGACGGCCTGCCTGCCTGCCCCCGCCCCTCCCTCCCTCCCTCCCGCTCTCTCTCTCTCTCTCTCTCTCTCTCTCTCTCTCTCTCTCTCTCTCTCTCTCTCTCTCTCTCTCTCTCTCTCTCTCCCCCCTCTCTCTCTCTCTCTCTCTCTCTCTCTCTCTCTCTCTCTCTCTCTCTCTCTCCCCTCTCTCTCTTCTCTCTCTCTCTCTCTCTCTCTCTCTCTCTCTCTCTCTCTCTCTCTCCCCCCCCCTCTCTCTCCCCCCCCCCCTCTCTCTCTCTCTCTCTCCCCCCCCCCTCTCTCTCTCTCTCTCCCCCCCTCTCTCTCTCTCCCCCCCCTCTCTCTCTCTCTCTCTCTCTCTCTCTCTCTCTCTCTCTCTCTCTCTCTCTCTCTCTCTCTCTCTCTCTCCCTCTCTCTCCCTCCCTCTCTCCCTCCCTCCAGTCAGAGGCTAGGAAATTATACATTGATAAAGAACCTGCTGTGTTGGAAGTTGTGTCAGGCGAAGCTCGACCTGCACGTGCAGATAAAGAATCATGTAGTTCACACCCCCAAAGTGTGTTGACTGTGTGTGCGGCTGCCGTGTCAGAAGACAGTAGAAGTGCAACTGCCGCTGTTCCTTGCTCCGTTACTGTGCAAGATGCTGGAGAAATGGAGGCTGATCAAGAGTGTCATGAGGAGAGCGAGGAGGTGACGCCAGAAGTCCTACAGCAGTGTTTAGATAAATTCCGGAAAGATCTGGAGGAAGATCAGTACAAGAGTCTCATTTCCCTGCAAAGTGCTCTGAACAGCATCGATGTCACCTGCCCATCTGTCGAGCCGTCTCCAAGCTTGTCTTGTCCCGACGAGAAAGAACTCTGCGCATACCCACCGTTGACACGTCCGGTTCCAGAAATGACGCATCAGAGCAGATTGCAAATCGGACTGTTGGTTGGAGTACAGCGAAACGGAAGGCTATCGACTCTTGCAAAAGAGAAATCTACCAGCGAACAAATCTCCCGTCAAAAGAGTCCTCAGATGAAATCAAAGGCAGACTGTGCAGACAGATCGTGTGCTGGTGTGCTCGAGACTCTTCCTCACTGCTGGTGAGATGCAACATACTTTATTTTCCGACCCTCGCGCTGATTCGCAAGACTTTTAGTCTTGATACGTTCTCATTCGTTCATTTTGTTGTTGTTGTAAACATTCCTTCGAAACAGGCCGCTGGCCTATTCGAATAAACATTTGTCATTGTCATTATCTCTCTCTCTCTCTCTCTCTCTCTCTCTCTCTCTCTCTCTCTCTCTCTCTCTCTCTCTCACACACACACACACACACACAGAGATACACATATACCCCGCATACGGGCACATGTGCAGAAACGTGCAACACTTACAGACTGCACAAAAGCGCACGCACGCAAATACACATGCCAAAGCACACGCATCGACACTCGAAAAATAATGTGTCTAGCCTGGTCATCCGGTCATTCATTCCATGTACTTAAGGATTAATTCCATCTACATAAGGACGTTTCTACTGACACGTGTCCAACGGCGAAGTCCATATAATTCTTTTAAAGCAACCACTGACACAAAAACACTTTCGAGTGGAACTCAATCAAATGAACTTGAAACCATAGCAAAAAATCAAATGAACACTTAGATCGATGAAATATGTCTGCTTTATGCGGGAAGCAACAGGTTGGTGACCTTATAGGCCTTTGTATTTTCAATGCAGCTGAGACCTGACGTCAAAAAGTGAAATCAAACACAGCGTTTGGAGACTCGAGAGGCCTGTTCATAAGGGTGAGGGCTCGCTGCGCGCGCCTCCTGGATAGACTTTCTCGCGTCTGCATGTTTAGTACTAACAGTAAACGTAGTAGTAGTAGTAGTAGTGGTAGCAGCGGCAGTAGTAGATGTAGTGGTAGTAGTAGTAGTAGTAGTAGTAGTAGTAGTAGTAGTAGTAGTGGTAGCAGCGGCAGTAGTAGAGGTAGTAGTAGTAGTAGTAGTAGTAGTAGTAGTAGTAGTAGTAGTAGTAGTAGTAGTAGTAGTAGTAGTAGTAGAGGTAGTAGTAGTAGTAGCAGCAGCAGCAGCAGCAGCAGCAGTAGAAGAAACTGCACACAGCTCTCTCACCTACCCAGAAGCCCTCTTATAAGGAGACAAACAAAGCGAGCGCTTGCAAGCACCCACCCTCCTGAACACGCCTTAATTTGTCAATGCGACCCCATACTTGATGGAGGGGGAACTCAGATGACGAGGCAGATGGCGATATGCAGCCGAGAGCTGTAGTCCGTGTCGCAAAGAGAGTTGGAGAGTCACTGCTCTTCGCCTTACTTCGGAGCTTCTCGGCTCCTAACGTCAGCCTGTTGAATCCAGTTTGCCTTACTTCAGCTGACAAGATGGACGATCGAAAGAGACATGGGAAACGTTGTATTTAGCGTATGATTTCACCGCGAGTGTCTTTCTCGACCCATATCGCTCATGACATCCTAAACCCCTGACCTCATCCTCCCTTTCACTTCTCTCCACCTCGCCCATCCATTACTCTCCTGCTTCGTCTTCTATGCATTCTTGACCTGTGCAAACACGGCATCAAAAGTCAGTGCTAGGTGAGGTAAGGCATTCATATAAATTGTGTGTGTGCTTTGAACACAGTAATCAACAAGCAAGAGATGACTATTCGATTACTTTCGATTTCAAAATTATGCATGCTAGACGAGCATGTTTTGCAAATGGGACCACAAAATAGAATTTGATGCAGCTCAAAGTGATGCAATGTCCAATGAGATCTATAAAGAGAGTATCACATTAATCAATAGCAAGCGAGATTGACGGCGCGAGCCAAGCCGAACCGAAAAGCAGCGCCTTCAATATTCCCTCTGCAAAACGGACTTTCACTACCAGAGATAGCATGTTCTGGAGGATATGCCTCTGTTGATAAACATTTCCTCCTTTTGAAAATCGCTATTGCACACCCTTCCTGAAGGATGCTGCACCACTTGAGTGTGCACATGGCGGCGCGGTCTACTTCCGCATGCGTCGACGCTTTGGGCGTGGTCAAACTTCTTCAACTCGTCAGCAACAAGGTTGAAAACCCACTATCAAACGAACTATTGTGCAAAGTGTACTCATGCTCAGCAATCTCATTTTCAGTTAAATCGCCAGGAAGGTCTACGCTATGACGCCTGAGGTGAAAACACGGAAATCTATAGATGCATAAATATTTCGTCATTTTGAGTGGAAAAGCCGCAAACTAGTCTCAGCTATCTAGGACATGAGATCAGACAAATTGCACCAATTCGTTGCAATAGTTTGTAGCGATCTTGCGTTGCTGTCCTTAGAGAGAGTAACAAAGGCAAGCGAGACATTAATATTCTTGTTCTCCCCCCATGCCAACACCTTGCAACCACGAATTCGAGATGGGTCTTCAGTTATGAGGGGTTGCACTTTAACTACAGTGTGCTTTCCCTGCCACGTGGTCAGTTTAACTTTTCATGGCCCTCTTTTCTGGTACATTCATGTCACGCACGCACAGAAATCTCATTAGGGGGACGGCCTGGCATATTTGCTGTAGCCGATGAGTTGCCTCAGTGTAGCTAGACTTTCTGGGATGACTACCATTCCCAGCAGGAAAAGGACAACAATGTCAAGTATGGACCGTGTCAAAGATTAGCGTTGCGACTATTGCATTATCGCGGAGTTGGACGGCTCAGGAGAGGTGAAAAAAGAGTTGCTGGGGAATGAAACCGAATGTCAGAGGAGACGTGTTTGCAGTATGTAAACACAAAAACAGAGTTCCTACAAAGTAGAGGAGACAGACGTATGCTGGGCAACTATATCGGTATCAAGAAGGACTGATACAACAAGGAGACTCACAGACGATCACCGAGCAGCCACTGAAAATCTCTAGGGACACGGTTGTGATGTTTTCTTATCTCATTTTTGCACTTGACATCCTCCATAGGGATATGACGTTGACATTTTATCATCTACGTTTCGCACATGGCAGCCAAGAGTTTTCAGAACTGCGCAATCTCATGGTTCCACTTTTCCTCATCTTCCACTCCCTTTGTCACTGTTGTTTCGGTTATGTGCAGTTTTCTCCTTAACTCTTTCTCCCAGATATTTTCCTTCGTTTCAAAAGGGTTATTATGTATTTGCGTGTCTCCCACTGACCCGTTATTGAACACTACTGCCCTGTCTGTCTGTCTGTCTGTCTGTCTGTCTGTCTGTCTGTCTGTCTGTCTGTCTGTCTGTCTGTCTGTCTGTCTGTCTGTCTGTCTATCTGTCTCTCTATATCTCTTTCTGTGTGTGTCTCTCTATCCTTTTATCTCGCTGACTTTTCATGTGCGTCTTCGTCTACTACTGCTAGTCTGCCTGCCTTTCCTTTTCCTCCTCCTCGTCCTTTTCTTCTACGCCTTCTTCTTTTCCTCTTCCTCCTCCATTTCCGTATCCTTCTTTTCCTCCTTCCCCTCCCTCCCTCCCGATCCCTCCCTCCCCCGCGACGTGTGGCTAGTAAAAGCCAGTTTTCTGTCAGAGAAGGACTTGCAGTCTACATAGCGAGGCTACAGGGATCATGAAGCACTTTCTCCCATTACAGTTGGGAGGCCGACCACTCGACCTTTCCTTATCGTGACCCTCATCGAGAAACTGACGACCACGCAGTTGACCCAGAATAATTATAGCTTTTTGTGCTTCTGTCTTTTCCTTGTCTTTTGGCAACCTTTACCAATGGCTACACTACAGAAGAGTTTCGGTGCGAGGAGAATGAATGAATGAATGAATGAACGAATAAACGAACGAATGAACGAACGAACAAATAAATGAATGAATGAACGAATGAACGAACGAACAAACGAACGAATGAATGAATGACTGAATGATGGATGGATGGAATTTTACGGCCGTTTAGCCTTTGAAGGCTATGTAAAGCCATTGATAACGAAAAATCAGTAGAGCTGGGTAGACTAAGAGTAGATCACGTGACGGTTCCCTAGTCATTGGCCTCTTATGAAGCGTGTAGGGAGACGCGGTGGGTCACTGCCTACCCCCACCCAGCAGCGGGATGAAGGAAAGAAGTTGGACGGCCTATCGTTGCCAGCCAAAGATTAGTCACTGGAGCTGGCGAGGGTAGAGCTAATCAAGTTTCAATTTTTGTACTTATTCGCGAAGTTGTGAAATGTCCACACAGTTTGGATCATCATCGTCATCGTCGTGGTCCTTACCATTACTG